>PVKV010009388.1:0-81452 GCA_004027835.1 Alouatta palliata | reverse complement strand
CCTCAGCCTCCCGAGTAGCTGGCACTACAGGCATGTGCCACCATGCCCAGCTAATTTTTGTATTTTTAGTAGAGACAGGGTTTCACCATGTTGACCAGGATGGTCTCGATCTCTTGACCTCGTGATCCACCCGCCTCGGCCTCCCAAAGTACTGGGATTACAGGCGTGAGCCACCGCGCCCGGCCTTTTTTTTTTTTTTTAAATGGAGTTTTGCTCTTGTTGCCCAGGCTGGAGTGCAATGGCACAATCTCGGCTCACCATAACATCCACCTCCCGGGTTCAAGGGATTCTCCTGCCTCACCCTCCCGAGTAGCAGGGATTACAGGCATATGCCACCACACCTGGCTAATTTTCTGTTTTTACTAGAGACAGAGTTTCTCCATGTTGGTCAGGCTGATCTTGAACTACTGACCTCAGGTGATCCACCTGCCTCGGCCTCCCAAAGTGCTGGGATTGCTTATGGTTATTTCATGATTATGTGCTAAACAAGGGGTGAATTATTCATGAGTTTACTGGGAAAGGGGTAGACAATTCCCAGAACCAAGAGTTTCTCCTCCTTTTAGACCATATAGGGTAACTTCCAAACATTGCCATGACATCTGTAAACTGTCATGGCGCTGGTGGGAGTATCTTTTAGCATGATAATGCATTGTAATTAGCATATAATGAGCAGTGGAAATGAGCAGAGGTCACTTTTGTCACTATTTTGGTTTTGGTGGGCTTTGGCCAGCTTCTTTACCACAAGCCATTTTATCAGCAAGGTCTCTGTGATCTGTATCTTGTGCCGAACTCTAGTCTTACCCCGTGACGGAGAATGCCTAACCTCTTGGGAATGCAACCCAGTAGGTCTCAGCCCCTATGCAAGATGGAGTCACTCTGGTTCAAACAGTTCTGACAGTACAACCACACATTTGTATTAAGATTCTTGTGAACAACTCGTTTCCTCCCTACTATGGAGCAGTTCTTCTAAGTTTCCCTAGATTTCCAACCTGTAACCTCCCCACACCCTTGCTGTCAGCAGACGACCTTGCTTTTACAGGCAAAAAAAGAAGGCTCCAGATGAGACCTGATGCAATTCCCAGTGTGAATTCATGAACACAGCTGAATCTATACTCACTGTCTCTTTTTTTTTTTTTTTTTTTTTTTTTGAGACGGAGTTTCGCTCTTGTTACCCAGGCTGGAGTGCAATGGCACGATCTCGGCTCACCGCGACCTCCGCCTCCTGGGTTCAAGCAATTCTCCTGCCTCAGCCTCCCGAGTAGCTGGGACTACAGGCACGTGCCACCATGCCCAGCTAATTTTTGTACTTTTTAGTAGAGACGGGGTTTCACCATGTTGACCAGGATGGTCTCGATCTCTTGACCTCGTGATCCACCCGCCTCGGCCTCCCAAAGTGCTGGGATTACAGGCGTGAGCCACCGCGCCCGGCCCACTGTCTCTTAATGTTGTCAAATCATAATGGAGGAAAGTGTCCCCTCATATAGGACTACTTGTTGTATAAACTCCATCTCCATTTCTACTCCGGCCACCGCCTTCGGAAATTGGATCCTCTCTCCTTTATCATCAGTGTCTTCCTCTGTATTGGCTCCTCCCTGTTAGCATTTAAATATGCCCCAATCTCTCCCACCTTTAAGACAAAAACGGAAACACTCCCTTGCAGTCACACAAACACCTCTTGCAGTCCGGTATCTTCTCTGCCCTACTCCCTTTCCATCTCTATCTGTCTCTGTTTTTTAATGCCATGAAACTATTTGATCCCTCTTAAAATGTTCTCTTCCCTTTGCTGTCATGATACTGTGTTCACTTAGATTTTCTTTAACCCCTCCAATTACTCCTTCTCCTTAAACGTGGACTTTCCTTAAATGGTGGTGCTGTGTTTGGTCTGAGATCCTCTTCTCTTCTTCCTCTCCACACTCTGAGCATTAGCTGGGCATGGTGGCACACACCTGTGGTCCCAGCTACTCGGGAGGCTGAGGAAGGAGGATTGCTTGAGCCCAAGAATTTGAGGCTGCAAGGAGCTATCACACCACTGCATTCCAGTCTGGATGACAGAGTGAGACACTGTCACTGAAAATTTTTTTTAACACATAAAATAATACACTCTCTTTACAGTCCTGTCTACTCTCACACCTGCAAATTACCATCTGTGCTGATGGTCCTCAGTGTATAACTATCTCAAACTCCAATCTCCCTCTTTAGAGTAAGACCCACACATTCTACCACCCATCACTGGTTGATTGTCCTACAAGCACCCCAAGCTTATTATGTTCCTTGCACGCACCACTTTCTCCCAGACCTGCTCCTTCTGCATTCAACATTTCAATGGCTACGAATACTATTTGCCTCAACAGAACCCTGGGCATCACATACTAGTCTCTAAGAACCTTAAGGCAAGAATAGTATCTGTTTATTCACCACTGTATATCCAGCCCTGTGGGGCAACACTCGGCACATTGTAGAGACTTGAGATATATATATATATATATATATATATATATATACACACACACACACACACACACACACACACATATATATACACACACAGAAAGAGAGAGAGAAAGAGAGACTTTTTTTTTTTTTGAGATGGAGTTTTACTCTGTTGACAGGCTGGAGTGCAGTGGCTGGATCTCGGTTCACTGTAACCTCCGCCTCCCGGTAGCTGGGACTACAGGCATGTGCCACCACACCCGGCTAATTTGTATATTTTTTAGTAAAGATGGGGTTTCACCATGATGGCCAGGATGGTCTCGATCTCTTGACCTCGTAATCTGCCCACCTCGGACTCTCTGTAATAGTGCTGGGATTACAGGCGTGAGCCACCGCACCCAGCCAAGGGACTTGATATATATTTAAGGAATTAATTTATTACCCCTTACTTTCTCTTATTCCTTGCATGCAGTAAATCACCAAGTCTTGTCAATTCTTCTTTCTAAATATTCCTTCAAGTCTTCTTCTTATGATCTGTAACCTAGGTCAGGCCACCATGTCTCTTTAATAGTCTTTTAGTTGATCTCCTCACCTTGCCCCCCATCACAGAGATGGATAGTTATTCCCAATGCCCATTTTGCCTTCTTCCTTTGCTAACAGAACTGAACCCCATGCCTCTCAGTTAGAGGCCACATTTGCCAGTCTCCCTGGCAGCCCTATGTGACCAAGCTACAACATCACCTGGCATTGTTCTGGTCAACAGTATGAGAGTGGGAGTGATATGGGCAACTTTGATGCTCTCTCTTTCCTCCTTCTGCAGCTTTCCTGCAGTTTGGTTATGTAGATGAGATGCTGGTGAATCAGGTTCAACTTTGTAGGTAAAGGGAGCACAATATGGGATTGAAGAGCTACAAGATGAAAGGAATCCTGTCCTCTCTGATTGCTTCCCATCTCAATCTTTCATATGAAAGAGAAATGAATCTTTTCTTTTTGGAATCCCTGTTATTTGGCTTCTGTTAAAATGACTAAGCCAATATCCTAATTACCAATTCCTTCTTTTTTTCCAACCAGAATCCTTCTTCTGCAATCCAACTAAAATGATCTTATTACACTTCAAATATGACCAGTCATTCCCCTTGTCTTGTTTTTGTAGTCATCAGAGGGCTTAGTACATGATCTTGTTTATAGCAAGTATTCAAGAATATTGATTGTTGGTAAACTATAAAGTGTATAATCTAAATTGCTAAAAAAATAATTGACTTTTAATTGTATGTGACACCGTGCATCGTCAGTGGATGAGGTAGCAGCTTAAGGCTTCCACAGCTTCTGAAATCACTCTAACATAGGCGTCATCTCCCCGTCTCCATTATCCAATGACTGAAGGATCTGCAGACTCTCTGAGGACAAAGTTCCCATGTGTATCACATACCACCCTAAGTGAAAGGAAATGAAAGAAATAGAGAGATGAAAGAAGAGAACAACAGGGGAAAGGGGCAGGAGGAGAGAAAGCATGTTGAACTCTGTTAGCGAGAAGTAGTAGAAGGTCATTAAGAATTTATCGATAGTTACTTGGCAAGGTAGGCTGTATTTTTGCTTTTTGAGACAGTGTTTTACTCTTGTTGCCCAGGCTGGAGTGCAATGGTGAGTTCTTGGCTCACTGCAACCTCCACCTCCTGGGTTCAAGCGATTCTCCTGCCTCAGCCTCTCAAGTAGCTGGGATTACAGACACATACCACCATACCCAGCTAATTTTGTAGTTTTAGTAGAGATGGGGTTTCACCATGTGGGTCAGGCCGGTCTCAAACTCCTGACCTCAGGTGAACCACCCACCTCAGCCTCCCAAAGTGCTGGAATTACAGGCACGAGCCACCACACCCAACCATAGGCTGTATTTATGACCACTAAAAATTAAGCCATAATAATGAGTCTAGGTGCTATATTTCTGCTAGGAAGGTAATCACTACAAGTTTAGATTCCGATTCAGCTAACATTTCTTGAACTCCTACTGCATGCTAAGAATGGTGCATGGGAAACCCTCCTGAAAGAATTCAGTGTTTGAAATTCTACTTGGCCTCTAGGGAGGGTTTCTTGACTACCTGAGGCTTGGCAAAATCTTTAAGAACAAGACCATGTTATAAATCCCTCCATTATCTCTTTAATAGTCCTTTAATTGATCTCTTTGTCTCATCTTGCAAATCTTCTCGAGTTCTAATCAGCTCAACTCGCAGAGCTGGGCTAAAATAAAAACAGTGTCAGTAATAGTGTCAGAAATTTCATCAAGTTTAGAGCTGCCTTTTCTCGCAAATGTGTGTTTTTCAAAGCTTTGCTAATTTTTCTCCCAGTATAAAGTGTCATAAATTTGATAACCATGAATCATCGGTGAGACTCTATCAGAGAGTACCATCAATAATATAGTTGTTTTTCACAAAGCACTTCGTTACACTTGACATTTGGAAATGAAAGCCACATTTTTGTGTGACATACGGAACAAATTGCACTAGACGAATGAAGGCACCTGGGCATCTGATGCTTTCAGGCGGTTCCTGCCGCTCCTCATTATTTTGTATTCACTTTCTTTTGTTCTTTGTTTTCATTCAAATTTTGCATCACAAAAAACAAAGTAATCTAGATGTCAAAAGGCAATGAGGATCATTTGAAATCCAACGTGTCCTGGTTCACTGTGAAGCTTTTAAGTGGTACAAGCGCTTGTCTTTCCCATGGATTATAGTACACATGGCAGAGAACAAAGCAGCAAGTATGAAGGCAATGTAAACAATCCAAGTTCACCCACTCACTGAAGAAAATGCACTATGCTTTCAAAAAATCGATCTCAGTTTTAACCCCACTGAAGTTTGAATACTCAGTATCTGTTGACCTAAACAGAAGAAACACCTGAAGCCTTGAGGCATAGTAGCTTTCTGAAGAAAAAAGATTCATATTTCATATGGAAAGAATTTTTCCAGTTCTCTAAACATGTGAGATTTACATTTACCTCCAGCATGGGTCTTTTGACTTCCACTGGACAGAAGGGTGTCAGGTAAATTGTAAACATCACACACCTGCCTCCCTGGTTAGCAAAAGCAGCATACTATTAAAAAGACAATGAGATCTCCAAGTCTGGAAGATAAAATAAAATATAATAATAGCTGTTAACATTTCTTAAGCATTTATGACACATTAGCACTGTGCTAAATATTACATCTGAGTAAGGAAATTTTTTTTTAGTCACATCGACTCTTTGAAACGGGGTGCTCTTACCCTGTTTTACAGACGAGGAAAGGAGGTCTGGAGAAGTCGTCAATGTTGCACAATCAGGAAGAGGTGAAGTAAGGATTTAAACACAATATACTTTTTTTTTTTGAGACACAATTTCCCTCTTGTTGTCCCAGTTGAAGTGCAGTGGCATCCGATCTCGGCTCACTGTAACCGCTGCCCTCCAGGTTCAAGCGATTCTCCTGGCCTCAGGCTCCCGAGTAGCTGCGATTATAGGCGGGTGCCACCACACCTGGCTGATTTTTTGTATTTTTGGTAGAGATGGGGTTTCACCATGTTGGCCAGGCTGGTCTCAAACTCCTGATCTCAGGTGATCCACCCGCCTTGGCCCCCAAGCGTGAGCCTCTGCACCAGGCCCTAAATACAATATACATTTGTGTTTTGTTTTGTTTTTTTAGAGACAGAGTCTTGAAGTGTCGCCCAGGCTGGAGTGCAGTGGCGTGATCTTGGCTCACTGCAACGTCTGACCCCACCAGGTTCAAGCGATTCTCCTGCCTCAGCCTCTAAAGTAGCTGGGGTTATAGGCGCACCCCACTATGCCCAGCTAATTTTTGTATTTTTAGTAGGGATGGGGTTTCACCATATTGCCCAGGCTGGTCTCAAACTCCTAACCTCAGGCGATTCACTTGCCTCAGCTTCCCAAATTCCTGGGATTACAGGCATGAGCTACCACGCCTGGCCTACAATGGCAATCTCTTGACAATCTCTGGATGCTAGGCTTTCTGAGGAGGTGTTTCTTGTTTGCTTACACTCATGTGAAGATTTCAGGGTTCTGTTATTAGCTGTGGAGACACACTGGAAGCAACATATTTGAAAATCTATTATTAGCTGTGAGGACACGTTGGGAACATAACAATTTCCTTGGGTCCACTCAGAGCTGATCACTCTCATGGCAGACAGGAGTACGAACCTTGTCTGGGTTGAAAAACACCAGCCACATTTCTCATCAGCACATCCTGAGCACCATTCAAAACTTTATCAGTGAACATTGACTGTCATGTCTACTTCTCTATGGCCCTCTAGAGGTAAAAAAAGGCTAACAACTATATAGCTGTACTGAACAACTACACAAAGATAAGAAGAATTCAGCACCTTGCTCTTGGAGGAATAGGTATCATTCAGTAACCAATCCTGAGCTTTGCTAGTACAAGACAATGTTTAAGAAAGGCTTAAGGCCAGATGCGATGGCTCATGCCTATGAGCACTTTGGGAGGCCGAGAAGGGTGGATCACTTGAGGTCAGGAGTTCAAGAGTAGCCTGGTCAACATGGCAAAACTCTTGTCTTTACTAAAAATACAAAAATTAGCTGGGCCTGGTGGCATGCACCTGTAGTCCCAGCTACTTGTGAGGCTGAGGCAGGAGAATCTCTTGAACTTGGGAGGTGGAGGTAGTAGTGAGCTGAGATTGTACCACTGCACTCCAAACTGGGCAACAGAACAAGATTCTGTCTCAACAAAAAAAAGAAAGAAAAAGAAAAGTTGAAATGAAAAGCTAATGTCATGACTCAAGATGGTCAGAATGCCTGGAGGAGCGTGATTGAGAAATTTATAAAGAAAATCATATTTTGCTTCATTTGTAATTATCTGTCAAAGATCATCCCCACATTGCAGTCCTGCCTCATATATGAAGTTCCAAGCTAGTCCTTTGACTCCTGAACTCATGGTTCCCCATGTGAGAATTCCATAAAAGAAGAGAAAGTTAGTGTAAGATGGATTCCAATCAGAGTATAATTTTCTAGGGGAGATATGTAGAGGCCTTAAGTGTCTTGCAGAGTACCAATGTGGTTTTTGGGAGGGGGACGAAAGGGAATGGGTACATGTGTATGGGACACTCCTTCAAGTCTGACTTTGCCAACGTTCTGGACTAGACATTGAATCCAGATCTCACCACCGACTACAGACATATGATGGTGTTGAAAACCACAGTGAGGTTGGCATTATATGATGGGCTTTTTTGTACATAAAATTGACTTTCCAACATCAGTTAAAATACATTTATTGCCCCAAATGGGAGACATTGAGTAAGGACTTTCTATTGACACCAACCAATGAAACGATTCAGCCAAGTTTCCTCATTGCTCCTTTTAAATCAATAGAGACTCAGTTGTTGCAGAGGCTTAGGCTTGTAGCTGTAATTTGCAGGACCCAGCCAAAAGAACACAGTTATGTGATGAAATGATAATCATCCAAAAATATTGGGAAACAGTTTCAGGCTTAAGTTGGTAAAATTTTAGGCTGGGTGTGGTGGCTCATGCCTGTAATCCTAGCACTTTGGGAGGTCAAGGTGGTGGATCACTTGATGTCAGGAGTTAGAGACCAGCCTGGCCAATATTGTGAAAGCCCTTCTCTACTAAAAATACAAAAATTCCCCAGGTGTGGTGGCATGCACCTGTAGTCCCACCTACTCGGGAGGCTGAGGCAGGAGAATCGCTTGAACCTGGGAAGCTGAGGTTGCTGTGATCCAAGATCGTGCCATTGTAATCCAGCCTGGGTGTTGCAGCGAGACTCTGTCCCAAATTAAAAAAAAAAAAAAAAATTAAATAGTACTGCATTTGTGATAGGTACAGTAGCAATATAAAAAGGAAGATCTGATATTCACATACCTCATTGCACTGCCTATTTGTGGGGGAGTTTTGTATTTCAAGATAACTGCAGATAAATGATAGATAGATAGATAGATAGATAGATAGATAGAATATGGATACATAGATAGATACATAGATGATAGATCGATACATAGATACCTAGATGCATAGGTGATAGACACATAGATACCTAGATACATAGGTGATGGACACATAGATACCTAGATACGTAGGTGATGGACACATAGATACCTAGATACTTAGGTATTAATAGATAAACTAGAAGCTTTCAGAAGCTAAATTGGTGTCTGAGTGTTTGGGGCATAATCAGTGAAATCATCATGTCATATCACCTGCCAGGAATACTAAAGTATTTGAAATAAATGCTCACGCAAGAAATAATAAATGCCATTAAAATAGTTTTTATTTCCACCAACCATTCAGATAATTTAGTAAACATTGTGCATTTTGGCACCTGCTGGGAAGAAGTACGAAAACAGTTTCCACTGAGACGGTAAACTGCTCATTTTGTAGACGCTAAGCTAGTGAAATAGGGCATCACTGTTCTACGTTGTCAAAGGACATTGTTGTTCTCAGCTCACCCCACAGTGTTGGAAGTCCACTTTCCCTCCGGATGCTGGAGATGGACAAGTGGTGCTGAGTCTGTGCTGAAAGAATCCTCAGGAAGTTCATGGAGATAAATTCACAGTAAACTTAATCTAAGTTACTGAGTGGTTAAAATGTATCACCTGCCTACTGATGTTTTGAAGCCCCATAGGGATCTACTTTTTCATTTATTTGTAATGTTGACGTCCCTTCAGTGAATTAGAATTATAGTTAGAATAATAATTAGCCTTTCTGGACTTAACTTTGCACTAGAAACTGTGCTAACAATGTTGCATGCATTGTTTATCATTCTCCATTCTCATACAATATGAGGTTGTTACTACCATCATCTTCATTTACATGTACAGAAGATAATTTGGTCAGTTCCTATCTTGCACAGTACCTAAGTGGGAGACTCCAGTGTTGAATCCAGGCGATCTAACGCCAGAGCCTGTCTTCTTTACTATTTAACACAAGCAATCTACATAATAACTAAAAAGTATTAATCATCCTTCAAAAATTTTAGAGACCATAATTATGCCAGTGTTCTTTTCATCACTATCAACTAAGAAATCATATTCTCTTCTTTAAGAGCTTTTCTGGGTTTTATAAAATGTCTCGTTCTTGCCCACAGCATAAACCCTGTGGAGGGGCTGGTGGGTGCAGAAGGAAGGAGACCTTCTCACCACCAGAGAGCTGATGAATTTACAATTAGTAAAGGCTAAAAAGTCCCTTTCTGAAATTTTTTTTTTGAGTCCTAAAATTAAAACGTAGTCACTGAATTCTCTTTTTGGGGGAAGAAGATCTAGACAAGCGTTCACTTTCTCAGTCTCTAATCTCCTCTCTAGGGCTAAACTGAGAATTCCATGGTGTGGAATTTCAGTGTGGAACCTCTGCCAGGGCACATGTATCTACCTTTCGGACTGATTCTCAAAGCTCAGTTTTTTACTTTTTCTAGTATACGTTATTTAAAAAAAAACTTTAAACATGTAGAGAATACGAAAATATTAAAGAATAGTATAATGAACAGCCTTAGACCCATCACTCAGATTCAACACCCATGTGCCTACTACAGAGGTGTTAATGTATTTTGTCATATTTGAATATACCTGTACTATACGGAGAATAAGAACATTCTCTATATAATCATATACCATTAACACATCTGAGAAAAGAAATAGTATTTTTCTCATATCCTATAATAGTCTAAATTTGAATTTTTCCATTTATTCCAAAATTGTCTTTTATGGCTGATTTTTATGCACTAGTATTAAAACAATATATATGCATTGCATTTGGTTGTTGTATTGCTTTCATCTCTTTTATTATTATTATTATTATTATTATTATTATTATTTTTGTGAGACAAAGTCTTGCTCTGTCACCAGGCTGGCATGCAGTGGCACAGTCTTGGCTCACTGAAACCTCCACCTCCCAGGTTCAAGCAAATCTCCTGCCTCATTCTCCCGAGTAGCTGGGACTACAGGTGCCTGCCACCAAGCCTGGCTAATTTTTGTGTTTTTAGTAGAGACAGGGTTTCGAACTATGTTGGCTAGGATGGTCTTGATCTCTTGATCTCGTGATTTGTCCGCCTCGGCCTCCCAAAGTGCCAGGATTACAGGCATGAGTCACGGTGAGTTCCCCCTGTCTCTCTCTTTTTTTTAAAAAAAACTTAAAATTAAAAAAAAAAAATTTTTTTTCATTTTTAAAGACAGAGTCTCACTCTGTCACCCAGGATGGAGGGCAGTGGTGTGATCTCCAGTTACTGCAACCTCTGCCTCCCGGGTTCAAGAGATTCTCCAGCCTCAACCTCCCAAGTAGCTGGAATTACAGGAATGTGCCACCATGCCCAGCTAATTTTTGTATTTTTTGTAGATACGGGGTTTCACCATGTTGGTCAGGCTGATCTCGAGCTCCTGATCTCAGGTGATCTGCCTGCCTCAGTGATCACCTGAGAGACTCTCTCTCAAACAAACAAACAAAAAGAAATCTTTAGAGTTATAATTTGGCACCATTAACATATATTGTTACACAGCATCTTTTCACTTAATGGTTTTATAATCCATTGATGATCCTTCCATTCACCATTCTATCTTGTATTGATTGCCTTTTGTTCTTCTGTAAAGGGCTTGTGGAGTTATACCAGTTTGATAGGTTCCTATGTTTTCAACTAGAGGGCTTGATATTTATTGTAAGGTTTGCTTTTTCTTTTTCATTAACTTAATTTTTTGCATAAAACGCACATAAATTCCAGAGTTAAAAGTATGTGGAAAAGTATATACCTGAAAAAATTGAAAGCAAAGACTTGAACAGATAGATGTTTTTACACTCATATTTTAGCTTCATTATTCACAATAGTCAAAAGGCATATCGATGCAACCCAGGTTTTTCTTGATGGACGAATGGAGAAACAAAATGTGTTATATACATACAATGGAATATCTACTCAGTTTCACAAAGGAAGGAAATTCTGATACATGCTACAACATGGATAAACTTGAGGACGTTATGCTGAGTGAAATAAGCCAGAAAGCCAGACACAAAAAGATAAATACGATATGCTTCCACTTATATCAGTTACCTAAAGGAGTAAAATTAATAGAGAGAGAAAGAAGAATGGTAGTTGCCAGGGGCTGGAGAGAGAGAAGAATGAGAAGTTGTTGTTTAAAAGATTTGTTTGGCAAGATGAAAAAGGTTTTAGGGATTGAATACACAACAATGTGAATGTACTTCACACTCCTGTACTGTACACTTAAAAATGTTTACAATGGCAAGTTTTATGATATGTGTATTTTATCACAATTAAAAATAAAAGTAAGTCTAGATATGGCTCATACCTGTAATCCCAGGACTTCGGGAGATCAAGTTGGAGACCAGCCTGGCCAACATGGTGAAACCTCGTCTCTACTAAAAATACAAAAATCAGCAGGGTGTGGTGGCAAGTGCCTGTAATCCCAGCTACCCGGGAGGCTGAGGTAGCTTGGACCTGGGAGGCAGAGGTTGCAGTGAGACAAGATTGCGCCACTGCACTCCAGCCTTGGCAACAGAGCAGAACTCCACCTGAAAAAAACAAAAACTATATACTTAAAGAAACCTCACTTCCATCCCTTTCCCCTCAACATCCATAGGTTACTATTTTTATTGTTTTCTGACATTTTTCTGGAGTTTCATTTTACAAGTTAAGCAAGTACATATATGCATTCTTATCCCCTTCTTACAAATAATATGCACTAAAAGATATAGATCCAAATTTATCTTTTCCCAGAAAGATTATAATAAAGTAAGTGGATTCATAGCTTTATATGTTTAGTTCTTATATAATTTTTTGTTTAGATCTTATACAATTTTTGTTTCCTCTTATTGATGGAAATAGTGGAAGTTATACAACCCTTCCGCAGTAGAACTCCTATGACTGTTGCTTACATTGTTAAACAAATGGAGAATATTGCTCCTGGTGCACCCTGACACACACACACACACACACACACACACACACACACACATACACACGCTCTTATACACACAAACTATAGTTGTTGTTCTGATGAAGAAACTTGGTTTTAGATTTTGATAATATCATCAGTTTCTAATTGATATTAGTTTGTTTTTGAAAGTTTCTACACCTGTTGTGCCTTTTTTCTGAGACAGAGTCTCACTTTGTCACCAGGCTAGAGTGCAGTGGAGCTATCTCGGCTCACTGCAACCTCTGCCTCCTGGGTTCAAGTGATTCTCCTACCTTAGCCTCCTGAGTAGCTGGGACTACAGGTGCGCACCACCATGCCCAGCTAGTTTTTGGTTTTTTGTGTGTGTTTTTTTGTTTTGTATTTTTAGTAGAGACGGGGTTTCACTGTGTTGGCCAGGATAGTCTCGATCTCTTGACCTCGTGATCCACCCACTTTGGCCTCCTAAAGTGCTGGGGTTGCAGGCGTGAACCACTGCACTGGGCCTGTTCTGCCTTTTATACCTCCTAATACTATTGATAATATAACCTCGAGAATATGGCAGGGTTTGCTTGTTCAAAATTAATGCAGAGAACTCCTAATTACATGAAGCAAAAACAGGACTGAAAGGAGAAATAGATAAATCCATAACTGTAGTTAGAGGCTTTTAACACCCATCCCTCAATTGTTGATAAAGTAGACAGAAAAATTACACAGAATCAGTTGAGACGGCACTAGTGAGGCAACCCTTATTAATGGTGACTGCTGTTTCTCTCTCTCTAAATTCCAGTTGCTTTGACTACCAATCCTACTCCTTTCCTGAAGTGTGGCATGGAGTGCACTTCAAGTGGCATTTCAGCTTCTGATAGACTGAGAACTTGAGAAAATGATGTAATGGCCTGACAGCTTCCTCCTGCTCACTGCACAGACAAAAACCAATTCACTGAGACTGTAAAGAAAGTTTAGTTGACACTAGCCTAGTCATGTGGTAGACAGAGTTATTAACTCAAATCATTCATCCCAAAGGCCTGGAGGTTTGGGTTTTTCAAGGATAGTTTGGTGTGCAGAGGAATAGGGAATAAGTGCTGCTGATTGGTTGAGGATCCCATTGTAGGGGTGTGGAAAATGGTCCTTGTGTATTGAGTTTGGCTCTGGGTTGGGGCCACAGGACTAGTTGAGTCATGAGTCATGAGTCTAGGTGAGGTCAGTCTGAAAAACATCTCAAAAGACCAATCTTAGGTTCTATAACAGTGATGTTATCTATTGGAGCAATTGGGGAAGTTGCAAGTCTTGTGACCTCTGGCCACATGATTCCTAAGCAGTAAGGGATTATAGAATCTTCACTTGTATGTCAGGCTCCTCCCATAATCCTAATCTTGTGGCCTTTTATTAGTTTTACAAAGGCAGCTTTAGCCCTTGACAAAGGAGGGAAGCAGTTTTAGGGAGGGGCTTGTTTCAAAGTTAAACTATAAACTAAATTCCTCTCATGACTAGCTTGGCCTACACCTAGGAATGAGTGAAAACAGCCAGGCTGTGAGGCTAGAAGCAAGATGGGATTCAGCCATGTTAGACTTCTATCCCTGTCTTAATCTTTGCAAAGGCAGTTTCAATGAGAGTGTGAAAACTGCACTAAAGTAATCCAGGGTATGGAGAATACGTTAAATAGTTAATCTTGCTGAGACTTATAGAATTTCTAAAATCTGCCCTGATTGAAGAATGTTTCAAGTGATCCCTCCCCTACCATCTCTACCACAATAAATTCAAGAAGGCCACTAAAAGGTTCAGTGACTGTTAAGAGCCTCTTGAGGAATTACAGTTGTTCTCTCCCTGTTTTTCCTGGAAATCACCCACAGTAGACTCCAGAACCTCATTAGGAAATGAAAATCTTTTGCCTTTAATTTTGCAAGAATTTATACAGCAGCAGCCAGACAGGAAGAATGTGCCCTCATGGAAGACGTAACTCTGGTGATTAGGAAGTCCATCTTTGCTCTCTAAATCACTCTGGTTCAAGTTCTTACGTCTCAGAATAGTTCCAATTATTTATGAAATATAAAGAAGTCATGACATCTTCTTTTTGTGTTCCTACTGGTGCCAGGCCTGGAAGAAACATTGTGAGAGTGTGTATGTTGGTTTATGAGTCATCCGGGAAAGAATGCCTGACCCATAGTTGCCATTTGGCAATAGGGCATATAGGCAAACATCCATGGGACCTCACAAGAATTTATTACAAAGATTTACCCGAGGCCATTGGATAGTCAGCACTCAAGACAGGGTAATCCATATGCTACCCCAGCCACGGAGGATTTTTGAGGAAAAGGAATAAAAATTATATAGGCCTGGTTGCACCTCGACTGGCCAGTGCAAAGGTATAAAGATTTTGAAGATGAAAGTTGGAAATCTCTAAATATAAGCAGCAAAAGGGCAACTTTATTGACTATTTCTTAGTCACAAGAGTATTTTACCAGTTTTTAGTATGTGACTTATACTCTGAAAATTCATTGCAGACCAGTTTTGTAACTTGTTTGCATGAGTTTTCAAGCATTGCATGTCCTAACTTTGTTAAACGCCTTCAAAAGTAGAAATCAGGAGGCTGACACATTGTTTTCAACAAAATAAATAAATAATTGACCTTTATCGTATTTAACCAAATAACTCACTCTGTCGCCAGGCTAGAGTGTACTGGTGTGGTCTCAGCTCACTGCAACCTCCACTTCCTGGGTTCAAGCAATTCTCCTGCCTCAGCCTCCTGAGTAGTGGGGACTACAGGCACGTGCTACCATGCCCAGCTAATGTTTGTGTTTTTAGTAGAGATGGGGTTTCCCCATGTTGGCCAGGATGGTCTCGATCGCTTGACCTCGTGATCTGCCTGCCTCGACTTCCCGAAGTGCTGGAATTACAGGCTTGAGCCACTGTGCCTGGCCCAAACCAAATAACTTTTAAGGTAAATATATAAACATAAGACAGAGGGAATGTGTGGAGAGATAAAACTAATGTTGGTGTAAGTCATCTGTGGTTGTTCAGACTTCTGAGCCATTGGACTTCTTAGGTTTCCTTCTGTTAGAACTCAGAAAATGATACCCTGAAGTATGCTGTGTGCTTTGAACTAAAAAAGCAGCCTCGGAACCAAGGCCTCTCTGACCTACTGTCCCCATCTCTTGACCCTCTGCCTCTTCTGAAATGCAGGGAGGAGCTTTCTCTGAAGTTTCCTTATCTGACCAAGGGAAGTTTCTTTAAAAGGAATGAGAGTTTCATGAACCCCCTTCCTGGAATCCACATTAACCAGAAAAGAGTAACTCATATCTAAGGAAAAGAGACTAAAGGTCTATACCCAGGACATCACATCCAGGCAGATTTTTCTTTTTTCTTTTTTTTTTAGACAGAGTCTTGCTCTGTCTCAGGCTGGAGTGCAATGGCACCATCTTGCTCACTGAAACCTCTGACTCCCTGGTTCAAGCAATTCTCCTGCCTCAGCCTCCCAAGTAGCTGGGATTATAGGTACACACCACTACACCCAGCTAATTTTTGTATTTTTAGTAGACGGGATTTCACCATGTTGGTCAGATCAGGTTGGTCTCGAACTCCTGGCCTTGTGATCTGCTCACCGCGGCCTCCCAAAGTCCTGGGATTACAGGCGTGAGACACCACACCTGGCCGCAGACAGACTTTTCACCTGTACTTCTGAGGTTTGCTACCTGAGAGAGTTTATCTTCACACTAAGGCAAACTTTGTTGGCAGTGCAGTTCCTCCCTTCGCCCTCCAGGAGTTTATTGTCATCACCCTCCAGGAGCCTCCAGCCCCAGTTTCTTTCTGTAGCTAAAATGCTATATAAGCTTCAACCTGTCTGTCCCTCTTTACAAACTTTGTGGGACCCCTGTGTGTATGCACATAATAAATTTGTATGCCATTTCTCCTGTTAATGTGTCTACTGTCGAGTTTGTTTCTTGTTTCTTTTTTTGAAACAGAGCCCTGCTCTGTTTTCCAGGCTGGAGTGCGGTGGTGTGATCTTCACTCACTGCAACCTCCGCCTCCTGGGTTCAAGCGATTCTACTGCCTCAGCCTCCTGAGTAGCTGAGACTACAGGGGCCTGCCACCAAGCCTGGCTAATTTTTTTGTACTTTTAATAGAGATGAGTTTTCACCATGTTGGTCAGGCTGGTCTTGAACTCCTGATCTTAGGTGATCCACTTTCCTCAGCCTCCCAAAGTGCTGGGATTATAGGAATGAGCCACCATGCTTGGCTGTTGAGTTTTTTTTTTTTTTTTTTTTTTTTTTGAGACTCAAATATTGAACCTCCAGGGGAAAAGAGAAGATTCTGTCACATCCACACTTAGAATCTGACTTTTCTAGAAAAAGGTGAGTCCACACATAGCCAAGACCCACCCTTCAGGTAAACTAGGAGGTTTAATTTTTCTGTAAACTTAGATAAATATGAGGAGATTCAAGATCTCTTCCACTGTTAGGCAGAGCCACAGTTCACAATGGAGCGTATCCCTTGGTGTGATGGATTGCACTGGTTTGCGGCTTTCTCCCTTTGAATGTGTGCTGATAATATAGATGAGCAAAGTACAGAGAGCAGTAACACAGAGCCCATGAGCTCTCCAAGCAAAAAGGCTGATGAGAGGAGCTAAGGGCTTTTCATGGTTGTTGAACCTAAAAGACTAAGTTAGTCAGACAAAATTGTAATACTTGCAACCAACTCCCCACAATAAAAGATTTTATTTTGTTTTATTTTTTGATTGAAGTCCACAGGAATCTTCAAAGGAGACAAGGAGAAGGTGATGAGGGACTCCAATACAGCAATTTTTGTCTACAAGCTCTGTTTATACTTCACACTTCCTAGGTTTGGTGCCACAGAAAGAGTTTTCTAACAGTCAGTCTGTTATAATCTAGGTCAGAGCACTTCGTTTTGGCCATTGGGAGATTAACCAGCCACTTGAATGCTGATTTAGTGCTTAAAGGACTAAAGACTTTAAAAATCATGGGCCTATAGCTTTACGGAGTTTTGAAAATAAATCTTCCTGGCTGTGTGGCCAGGCAATACAGCTGCACATAGTTTTTAAGGACTGAGGTTGTATTCAACTCAAACAATTTTTATGAATTACAAAGTAAGGTGACACCTTCAAATTATGTATACCTTCCCCCTGCAAACTTTTGCCCCCCCCAAAAAACTATTTATTATGAAATTTTTAAGCCTATCGCTTTAATGTAAATACATATGCTTCATACCCCATTGGTGCAGGGTGGACACAAATACTATAGTTTGTTACCAGACAAGAAATTTGATTGACACATAACAATAAAGGAAATATTGGTTAATGGCATTGAAGTTAGAGATCACTCTTCTTTCACATTAAAAAAAAAAAAAATCTGTTCTGGTCTTTGCAGATAGTAAAGGAAATCTAGTTAAAATCTCATTATAAGAACCATGCCAATATCACACAAGCTTAAAAGAAAGACTTAACATATTAATTTGCAGAACAAAGCCAGCCCAAGCCTACAAACAATCTATTAGCGCATTTGGCAATACAGGGCTTTAACACTCCCTTATTCCTACAGACTCAGGAAGCCAGGGCCTTCTTGTGGCCTTCCCCCATCCTCATCCTACCCCCCTTTGCACCTGGACCCTGGTTTTTGTGTGTACGTGTTATGAAGAGGGTTATTTTGCCATGGAGAGAGGAGGACTTTCATGACTTCAAACATGGACATTAGATCAAGTTTTTATCTTCTCCCATAATCCTGTCTTTGATGTCACCAGACTGAAACCTCTCAGAATAGAAAGGGGGAGCCGTGAAAAGAGGCCTAGTTAATTTATATGTTTAAGTGCTTCTGCCCTAATTCGCTGGGGTAGCATTTTCATTGTTTTCTGCTTTGCATCTTAAAGGCAGGCTTATACCAGGCAATTATGAATGGCTCCTCTGAACAAATAATTGAAATTCACAAGTTGTGGGGTATGGTTAAACAATGTCTGGGTTGGAGGTGTGAGGTCGTATATACTCCCGCAGGCATTATTAAAGTTACAGGCACTCTCCTCACCGGATGAGTATTTGTCTTACATTAGCTTTAATGGCAACTAATCAGGTAAGCTGCATGTGCTGAAGACCCAGTGCTCGAGTGACCGCTGTTTACAAAGTCATCAGAAATTAGAGCTCTGTTGAAACAACAACTTTTCCAAGAAACATGAGGTTCCAACATGGCCATCCAATTTTGAAAATAGAAGTGGATATAAAATAGTTTTAATTTCTGGAGGAAAACTTTTTTTGAGATTAAGAAAAAACGGTGACATGGAAATTCTGAGTTCTAGAATTCAAAGAGTTCATCTTTTCTGCACAACTAGGGTAGTGTCATCTACACAGGAGGCTCAGAGTGAATGTTTGAAGGCCAGTATATTTGCACATGTGCATTCATACTCACACACCCTTAGCTGACTAATTACAAATTAATTACTCCAAGCCAAGTTCTGCCCTCTGCTGTGTATATCCAGATTGGTTAATATAGCAGTGTGTTTTCTAAGGAAAAGATTTACGCTGGCTTATAGAACATAATAGAGTCTTGTATCAACATGAATATTTGTTCTAAAGTAGAATTCTGTGTAAGGCAGCACAAGCAGCAGTCTTGCAGGGGCACTGTTCTGTGAACTTTTAAAAGGATCTCTTAATAATATAAGGGGATGGCCAAGTTGGTGGCTCACATCTGTAATCCTAGCTCTTTGGGAGGCTGAGGCAGGTGGATCACCTGAGGTCAGGAGTTTGGACCAGCCAGACCAACATGGAGAAACCCCGTCTCAAAAAAAAAAAAAAAAAAAAAAAAATATATATATATATATATATATATATGGACTCTCATCTCTAAGGTTGTTCTGCAACTCAGAGCTCAAAATTAATAGTCCTTTCCACATCCTAGTGAAAAGCCAATGTCTCTCACCAGGTCTATTATAATAAAAACACCTGATAGGGAGTCTGGCCCTTCCCCTTTATTTGCTAGCATCTGTGAACTACTTGTATGGAGAGAAAAGAATAAAACAGACAGAATGGAAAGTGTGTAATGATGGTATCTATGGATGAGTCAGATGTCCTGGAGGACTCCAAACTTCTCCAGCTACACCTGTGTGAAAGACTCCAAACTTAATTCTTTAAGTACAAGGAGATGTGTTCTTCCAATAAGATTTCCTGGAGTTAAATTGTAGGGCAATGAAAGAAAGGACTATCTTCTCTCTCCAGAACTTTAATTAATATTGTGATCTTCTCAGAAATTCTACTTCCTCTTGTTTCTACCAGAAAGTGTTTGAATTGACAAGGAAATGTCAGAATTAAAAATTGGAGATTGGATTAGTAGGAATTTATGCCCATATATACAGATGTATGTCTACAGGTAAACAAAGATAAACAGAAACAGAGTAGATGTTCATTACAACATTATTTGTAATTATAAGAGGGAAATAATGTAAATGGCCCTTATTAGGGACTGGTTAAATAAATACGAGACTTCTGTGAAATGGATGTGGTCATTCAAAAGAATGAGTTAGGCCGGGTGCAGTGGCTCACACCTGTAATCCCAACACTTTGGGAGGCCAAGGTGGGCGGATCACACCAATGCACTTTAGCCTGGGTGATAGAGTGAGACTCTGTCTCAAAAAAAAAAAGAATGGGTTAGATTCAGAGATGGTTTAAAATAAATTTAAACCACAAAACTCAAAATCAAGTCAAAATTTGATTTTGAAATCAAAATAGCTTCCCTCCAGATTTTCTGAGAGTCCAAAAATACCTTGCAACATACTTAAAAGAATGAGGTTTCCATTCTTAATGCCAACCAGATTTGGTTCTAAGAGCCAAAAACTTATGATCCTCAATTTTTCTGGTGCAATAGAAATAACTAGTATTGAAAAACAAAAAAGCAGGGCAGAACTGAATACTGGTTAAAAGCTGGGCTATGTCAGAGAGCTTAGGTTGGAATTTTGCCTTCAATAGTTACTAACTTTGTGACCTTGGACAAGTAAGCTCTGTTTCTTCTGTCATCCTCTGTATGATGGAAATACTACTACTTATCATTTCAAAGCACTAAACAATACTACATAAAATGATTAATCCTGTGCTCTGCACCAGTAAACATTCAATAATTATTGACTATTATTAAAGATTTTTGATGCTAGGAGTGATGCTGTTACTTACAGAATGTGATTCAATCTTCAGAGCAATTAGACAAGAAGTTCAGGGACGTGGGCTACAGTCCTTGTTTTTGTCCTAAGTAGCACTGATTTTATATTTTGGTTTTCTATAGATTCTGAATGTTTTCATTAAACTGGTTGACTTAGGTTCCAAGACCCTTTGTGACTGAGATCCTGTTCACCTGAAGAAATTTAAGACGAGGCCAGATGTGGTGGCTTATGCCTGTAATCCCAACACTTCGGGAGGCCGAGGTGGGCAGATCTCCTGAGGTCAGGAGTTCACACAGCCTGTCCAACATGGTGAAACCCTGCCTGTACTAAAAATACAAAATTAGCCAGGCATCATGGCAGGCACCTGTAATCCCAGCTACTTGGGAGGCTGAGTCAGAAGAATCACTTGAACCCAAGAGGTGGAGGTTGCAGTGAGCCAAGATTGTGCCACTGCACTCCAGCTTGGGTGACAGAATGAGACTCTGTCAAAGAAGAAAGAAAGAAAAGAAAAGAAAAGAAAGGAAAGAAAGAAAGAAAGAAAGAAAGAAAGAAAGAAAGAAAGAAAGAAAGGAGAAAGAAAAGAGAAACAGAAAGAAAGAGGAAGGAAGGAGAGAGAGAAAGAAAGAAAGAAGAAAGAAAGAGAGAAAGAAAGAGAAAGAGGAAGGAAGGAAGGAGAGAAAGAAAGAAAGAAGAAAGAAAGAAGAAAGAAAAAGAAGAAAGAAAGAAAAAAAGAAAGAAAGAAAGGAAGGAAGGAAGAAAAGAAAGGAAAGGAAAAGAAAGAAAGAAAGAAGAAAGGAAGGAAAGAAAGAAAGAGGAAGAAAGAAAGATGTTAGATGAATGTGCCCAGTACAAAGGACTACCCTCAAGGCAGAACGGCCAGTCATCTGACATGAGACTGTATAGTTGGCATTCTTTGGAGCATTTACCAAGACCCAGACTCAGAAATTTAGTCAGTATTTCATTGGAGGACTTCAACTCCACTTCCACTTAATCAAACTCTGAAGCCTGATGTGTAAAACCAAACCATGGGTAATACCAGTATGATGTAGACGAGGTGACTCGCGGAGTGACTAGCCTAGGTTCCATGTGGGTGATCTATACAGGAAGCCCAGTTAGAGACCAAAGGTTGTTTGGTGAATGTGGATGCAGAGCTGGGGGAGTCAGACATTGTGCATGTTTAAGGAACTCTTTCAGATACTCCTCATTGCTCTAACGACTGAGCTGTGATTCCCTCTAGGATTTTACTTAGTTATGTTAATACTGTGCTATCAGTAAAGCCTAGGTAAGCATCAGTCTCTCTAGGGGGACTTTGCCTTACTCTAAATACTCATCATATAAACCATTTTGTAGTTTAATTCTCACAGAATAATCTTCTTTTTTTTTTTTTTGCATTCAAATCTGTAGAGCTGCATTTCTCAAATAATCTGTAGTGAAGGACCATGCTTTTTTGTTGTTTTTTTAATTGTAAATTGATAATTTATAATTGTATATACTTATGGGTACAAAGTTATGTTACGATTTATGAATACAATGTGAAATAAGTCAACCAAGGTAATTAACATATCTATCACCTCAAATATGTAACTTTTGAGATTTATTCTCAGAAGTTTTGAAATTTACAATACTCTATTATTAGCTATATTCACCAAGTCACGCAGTGGAAAAAGGAGAAATACATACTCCTCTTGCCTAACTGAGATTCTGTGTGCTTCTTGATTATCATCTCCCCATTCCCACCTATTTCCCCAGCCTCTGGTGGCCACCATTCTACTCTACTTCTATGAGCTCAATTGATTTAGATTTCACAAAAAAGTAAGAACATTTGGTACTGTATTTGCCTTCTGTGCTTGGCTTATTTCACTTAGCATAATGTTCTTCAGTTCCATTCATGTTGTCACAAATGATAGAATTTCTTTCCTTTTTCAGGCTGGGCACTATTCCATTGTAGATATATAATACAATTTCTTTATCCAGTTATCGTTGATGGACATTTAGGATGATTTCATAACTTGGGTATTGTGAATAGTGTTGTAATGAACTTTGACAAACTGATTTCAAATCTTTTGGGTAAATATCCACAAGTAGGATTGCTGGATCATATGATAATTCTATTTTTAGGTTTTTGTTTTGTTTTGTTTTGTTTTGAGATAGAGTCTTGCTCTGTCACCCAGGCTGGAGTGCTGTGGCGTGATCTCGGCTCACTGCAACCGCTGCCTCTGGGGTTCAAGCGATTCTCTTGCCTCAGCCTCTTGAGTAGCTGGGACTACAGGCATGTACCACCACACTTGGCTAATTTTTTTGTATTTTTAGTGGAAATGGGGTTTCACCATGTTGGCTAGACTGATCTTGAACTCCTGACCTCAGGTGATCCACCCACCTCAGCCTCCCAAAGTTCTGGTATTACAGGCATGAGCCACCACACCTGGTGTCTTTTAGTTTTTTTGACAGACCTCCAAACAATTTTCTGTAATGCCTGTACTAACTTACATTCCCACCAACAGTGTATAAGGGTTTCCTTTTCTCCAAATCCTTGCCAACATTTGTTATCTTTAATCTTCTTGTTAATAACCAGTCTGACAGGCGTGAGGTGATACCGTAGTTTTAATTTGCACTTCACTTCCCTAATGATTAGTAATGTTGAGCATTTTTTCCATATATCTGGTGGCTGTTTGTATGTCTTCTTTTGAGAAATGTGTCTATTAAAGTTCTTTGCCCATTTTTATTTGGATTTTTTTTTGTTTTCTTGCTATTGAATTGCATGAGCTCTTTACATATTTTAGATATTACCCCTTATTGGATGCATGGCTGGCAAATATTTTCTCCCAATCTGTAGGTTTTCTCTGGACACTATTAATTGCTTCCTTTGCTGTGCTGCCACTTCTTTTTCATTTGTTTGTGTTCTTTTTTCCTTTTTTTCATTTCAATAGGTAACAAAACAGAGCGGGTCACCTTGTCTACATCACATTGGTATTTCCGGTGGTTTGGTTTTACACATCAGGCTTCAGAGCTTGACTAAGTGGAAGTGGTGTTGAAGTCTCCCACCAAAATGTTGACAAGTTTTCTGAGTCTAGGTCTTGATAAATTTGCCAAAGAATGCCAGCTATACAGTCTCATGTCAGATGACTGACTGTCCTCCCCTGAGGGTAGTCCTCTGTACTGAATATGTTCATCTGACATTTCTACAGCTGAATAGAATCTCAATCATGAAGAGTCTTGGATCCTAAGTCTTGGGAAAAGGTGGTGTTTGGTTACACAAATAAGTTCTTTAGTGGCGATTTCTGAAATGTTAGTGCACTCACCACCCAGACACACTGTACCCAATGTATAGTCTTTTATCCCTCAACCCCCTCCCACCCTTTCCCTGTATCATTCTTTTTTTTTTTTTTTTTTTGAGATGGAGTCTTGCTCTGTCACCAGGTTGGAGTGGAGTGGCTAGACCTCGGCTCTCTGCAACCTCCAACTCCCTGGTTCAAATGATTCTCCTGCTTCAGGTTCCTGAATAGCTGGGATTACAGACACGCACCATCATGTGCAGCTATTTTTTTTTTTTTTTTTTTTTGAGATAGAGTCTTCCTATGTTGCCTAGGCTGGAGTACAGTGACACAATCTTGGCTCACTGCAACTTCCGCCTCCAGGGTTCAAGAGATTCTCCTGCCTCAGCTTCCCGAGTAGCTGGAGCTACAGGTGCATGCCACCACAGATTTTTGTATTTTGAGTAGAGATGGGGGTTTCACCATGTTGACCAGGCTGGTCTCGAACTCCTGACCTTGTGATCACCCACCTCTGTCTCCCAAAATGCTGGGATTACAGGCGTGAACCACTGTGCCTGGCCCATTGCCTTAGCTTAGCTCCAACTTATGAGTGAGAACATAGGATGTTTGGTTTTCCATTCCTGAGTTACTTCACCTAGAATAATAGTCTCCAGTGCTGCAGTGTCTTCGTTTGATGTAACTCGTTCATCTAGTTTTGCTTTTGTTACCTGAGCTTTGGGATCCAGTCCAGAAAATCATTGCCCAGATCACTGTCATGGAGCTTTCCCCTATGTTTTCTTCTAGCCGTTTTACACTTTCGGGTCTTATGTTTAAGTCTTTAATTCATTTTGGGTTTTTTGTACATGGTGTGAGATAAGGGTCCAATTTCATCCTTCCACATGTGGATATCCAGTTTTTCACCACTGTTTGTTGAAGAGTCTATCCTGTTCTTATTGCACTTCCTTGACATGCTTGTTAAAAATCCTAATGTATTGTGGACTGATATTTTTGTTAACTATAATAAAAATGTCACACATATATTAATCTGCTATGAAAGTTTCTTAATTTAATTTCTATACATATCTTTCTCAGATTTCCACCAGACAGGTGAAGGACCACCACAAGTCTTTGAGAAGCTTGCCCCAAAATCCATACTTCGTTGAATTTTAAACTTCTTTTTGCAAAAAGTAATGCTCAGGTTTCTTTTTATTTTCTAAACCTACATTGGGCCATTCCTCCTTCTCCTTTAAGCGTGAGGCTCTTTCTCCTTAATCTTCATTTCTGGAAATGCTGGCAGTCTTTCGAGGGCTAGCTCTGTTGACGACTCAGCTGATAGTAATTTGTCTTCCTCAGACTAAAGTAGCACTTTGTGTCTTCCATACTAGACAACAAGGGGTCTTAGTTTAGGCTTCCCCAGAAGCAGACTCTGGGTCAGGGATGCAAAGGCAAAGAGTCTATGTAAGAGATGATCTCAGGACATACTGGTAGAAGAGTAGGGAAGGAATGGTGAAAAAAAGGAAGGGAAAGCAGCCAATGAAGTGCTCACTGTTTACTAAGTTACCACTGCGGGCATTGAGAGCTTGATCAGGTTGAGTAACTCAAGAAGCCGGTGTATATCCTAAGTGTTATCCTACCAGAGAAGCAAGGGATCTAGAGGATTTATTAGAGGTGAGGGCAATGTAATTCCCCAATATGTTGGCTTGCCAAAGTGTTCAATGTACTCTCCGGCAAAGAAGTGCAAGTGCTGGCAGCTGGAGATATCCGTGAGGAGATATACGTAGGACGTGCACAGCAAAGGCTACACCTATGTCTTAAATTACTGTCATTGGAGTGTAGACTGTTTGAGGTTAGGGGCCATGAACTGTCCTAATTTTACATAAGGCATTTGATAAACATGTTTTCTAGAATGAATATAAACTTGAACAGTGTTCATACATGCAATTTTCTTACTAGAAAGTAGGTAGGACACCAGCCTTCACATTTCAGAATGTTAGTAAATAGATGAATTCTTACTCTTTTCTTTCATTGAAGTAAGGGTGTATCTTTCTTGCAATAAAACACAAGTAGGTCACTAAACTGTGTACTTTTGGGTTGATAAACTCTCTGAAGCACTGAGTCTTTTCAGGTGCAGGTGAAATGCCACTGTTCTAGCTCGAGCAGTGCTTCTCAAATTTAATGTGCACACAAATCAAGGAAGCATCTTGTAAAAATGTAGATTCTGGTTCAGCAGATCTGGGGTAGGGCCCATGATTCTTCTTTTCTATCCCACTCACTGAGCCTCAGAGCACACTTTGAATCACAAAGGCATAGGTCATAGAACTAACTGTGTGATTCCCTGGGTTACTGGCCCATTGAATGTCTCTGGTATACAATATTCCAAAAGGCTTCAATTCCACTTCCACTGCGGTGCTGGAGCCAGCTTATTATATTGGCTCCCAAGAGCAAGTTAAATTTGCAGGAATTTGACAAGTCAATTGTTAGCTTGAAATCAGCCATGGTGGGAGTACTTATACCATGCGAGTCAGCAAATGCTACAAGTCAGAGTTTGTGTTTTCTGGAGAGCTGGTTGACCAGTATATGCCTCCTTGTTGCTTCCCACACTGAATACTACTCTGCCCGTCAGGCATGCACCCAGAAGACTACGGAGAACCTTCGGTCCTTTGGTCCTTTGGGGTATTGTTGGGAGTGGAGGGTGCTATAGAAGGTAAGAAGACAAGAATCTCTGAGCAGAAATCAAGGAAGAAATACAGACATAGGTAATTGTTGTTGTTGTTATTATTATAAGTTATTTCATTCTTGAGAATTTATTTATTTATTTATTTATTTTTATTTTTATTTTTTTGAGACAGAGTCTCACTCTGATGCCCAGGCTGGAATGCAATGGCAGGATCTCAGCTCACCACAACCTCCGCCTCCTGGTTTCAAGCAATTCTCCTGCCTCAGCCTCCCGAGTAGCTGGGACTACAAGCATGCACCACCACCCCGGGCTGATTTTTGTAACTTTAGTAGAGATGGGGTTTTGACATGTCGGCCAGGCTGGTGTCAAACTCCTGACCTTAGGAGATCCACTCGCCTAGACCTCCCAAAGTGCTGGCATTACAGGCGGGAGCCACTGCTCCTGGCCTGAGAACTTACTCTATGAAAATATTTTAACAGAGCAAAACTGTGTATTACAATATTATCTGTGAAACTAGAAAACATGAAGCCTGGGCACAATGGCTCACGCCTATAATCCCACCACTCTGGGAGGTCAAGGCGGGTGGATCACAAGGTCAAGAGATGGAGACCATCCTAGCCAACATGGTGTAACCCCGCCTCTACTAAAACAACAAAAATTAGCTGGGTGTGTTGGTACATGCCTGTAGTCCCAGCTACTCGAGAGGCTGAGGCAGGAGAATCGCTTGAACCCAGGAGGCAGAGGTTGCAGTGAGCTGAGATCGCACCACTACACTCCAGCCTGATGACAGAGGGAGACTCCGTCTCAAAAAAAACAAGAAATTAGAAAAAATGAAATATTATGTATCCATTAAACAAGTTTATTACTAAGCCTATATAAACGTATAAGATATGTACAGATAATGATAAGTGGAAAAAAAGCCAAATACAAATAAGATAGTTGTTATTTATGTGGATTTGTTGTTTCAACTACGTAGAAACATGGATGCGTATAACAAAAACAAGAATGAAATACAAACAAACAAAATTCTTGCTTTATAGCTCTAGTTTTAGAGGAAATTTTTGGGAAGTATTGTAGCCTATGAAAAATAAAACATAAAACATTTTAATTTGTCTCATATTTATTTTTAATTTTTTTTCTTTTTTTTTTTAAATATGGAATGCTTCACTAATTTGCCTGTAATCCTTGCACAGGGGCCATGCTAATCTCTGTATCGTTCCAATTTTAGTATATGTGCTACCGAAGCGAGCACTTATTTTCAATTTTTTAAAAAAAGTACATCAAAAGCAAAAACAGGAGTCAGGTGCAGTGGCTCAGACTTGTAATCCTGGCACTTTGAGAGGCCAAAGCACGAGGACTGCTTGAGCCCAGGAGTCTGAGAACAGACTGGGCAACATAGCAAGACCCTGTTTCCACAAAAAAGTTTTAAAATTAGCCTGCTTGGTGGTTCACACTTGTAGTCCTAGTTATTTGGGAGGCTAAGTTGGGAGGACCACTTGAGCCTAGCAGATGGAGGCTGTAGTGAGCCATAATTGTGCCTCTGCACTCCAGCCTGGGCAACAGAGCAAGACCCTATCCCAAAAAAAAAAAAAAAAAAAAAAGTAAGGATAGCCAAGCAAAGTCAGGAGAAATATGAATAATAGTTAATTTCTATGTGTTACATGTGAAAAGCATTATTCTATGTTCTTTGTGAGAATTAGCTCAGTTAATTCCCACAACAACCTAGGATTGTGGAGCTCTTCTTACTGCCATTTTGCAGATGAGAAAACTGAGGCACACAGAAGATTGCAATTTTCCTCAGGGTATACGGCTGGTGAAACACATAGTTGGTTTCAAACCTGACTCTTGAGCTCTGTAAATTCTTGAATCTTCATAAAATAGTTTTTGCAAAGTTCTTTCTGTCTTTATTTATTTTTTTGAGACGGGGTCTCACTCTATTGCCCAGACTGGAATGTAGTGGCATGATCACAGCTCACTGTAGCCTTAACCACCTGGGCTCGAGTAATCTTCCAGCCTCAGCCTCCCAAGTAGCTGGGACCACAGGTGTGTGCCACCATGACTGGCTACAATTTTTTTTTTTAGAGATAGAGGTCTCCCTATGTTGCCCAGGCTGATCTCCAACTCTTGGGTTCAAGTAATCCTCCCACCTCAGCCTCCCAAAGTGCTGGGATTACAAATATGAACCATCATATCTGGCCAAAGTTATTTCAGAAACAGCAATACTATCTGGAGCAAGAAAGGTTCAGCCATAATTGTTTGTTGGTTTGTTTTAAATAAATTAACTTTGACCTGTGAGAGAAAAGTATAAAACTAAAGGCAATTTCTAATAGACTCAACAGTCACTGTGTAGAAATGATAACCTCATTGCTGAATGAGGTAAGAAGAGGCTTCCCCACTCCTCCAGGCAAAGATGAGCTGCAATCAGGTTCTAGGTAATCTTCTAGACCTCTCCACTTCATATTTCTTCCCAGGAGCCAGAAGTTAGGTTGCAGGGTTTAAACATAGGATGTTGGCAAGCATCAGCCCGTCTTTCCTCATGCTCTTCATCTGCTGATTCGGATGACTAGTATATTAACCCTATTGCCTTCAATTGCCTAGGAGAGCAATATACAATGGCTATTCATTCAACAAATGTCCTAAAATCCCAAAGTATGGGAATTCTTAGAAAATGTGTGCTATCAATATAAATATGCATAAGTCAGGTGTGGTGGTTTACGTCTGTAATCTCAACATTTTGGGAGGCTAAGGCAGGTGGATCACTTGGGGTCAGGAGTTCAAGACCCGCCTGACCAACATGAAGAAACTCTGTCTCTACTAAAAATACAAAAATTAGCTGAGCATGGTGACATGTGCCTGTAATCCCAGCTACTTGGAAGACTGAGGCAGGAGAATCACTTGAACCCAGTAGTGGGAGCTTGCAGTGAGCCGAGACTGCACCACTGCACTCCAGCCTGGGCAACAGAGTGAGACTCTGTCTCAAAAAAAAAAAGTAATAAATAAATATATATAAATATAAAGTGTAATCCTTTCATACACAGCTTAACAAGACATTTTATTTAGTGAAATACCAAATTATACTGTGATTAGCACAGAATATCAATTGTCCTGTTGAATATAGTGGACATAATTCCTAGCCTTTTTTCTTTAAAAATGTAACATGCTGGCCAGGTGCGTTGGCTCACGCCTGTAATCCCAGCGCTTTGGAAGTCCAAGGTGGGCAGATCATGAGGTCAGAAGTTCAAGACCAGCCTGGCCAATATGGTGAAACCCCATCCCTACTAAAAACTACAGAAATTAGCCGGGTGTGGTGGCACGTGCCTGGAGTCCCAGCTGCTCGGGAGGCTGAGGCAGGAGAATCACTTGAACCTGGGAGGCGAAGGTTGCAGTGAGTCGAGATTGTGCCGCTGCACTCCGGCCTGGGCTACAGAGTGAGACTCCATCTAAAAACAAAAAAAGTAACATACTGACAATACCTCTGGATGGGTAAATAAATTACTTTGTGCTAACATAGTATGAAATGAATTAGAAAATATTATAATTGCATTACTTTCAACATCCAACGAGCTCTTTGCCCTTAAGAGTCCATATTTGATTTCTCAAATAACCATAAAATTGGAACAAAAGTAATATTTTCACAATAAAGTTGTATTTAAGCATTACAAAATAGTTTTGCAACTGTCTGGGTGCATTTTTCTGTCAGCTGCTTTATGAATTCAAGCTAAAAATAGTTTAACTGCATTCAAGTTGGTTTTTTCAAACAACCTTTTAGGTTTAAGAGCTATTCAACAGAATTGACCATCTTTTTAACTCTCTAGTTTCAAAATGCAAATAAATGGTCCTTTAGGTGCTCCCTACGTATTGTTACAAAACCTACATCCTTTTCACCCCTTTTATATCCCTTTTACGGCTATTAATTTTTAATTCTGGAGACACAGTCACTGTGTTTCTGGTTCTCTAGTGGGAGATAAATGTGATTTAAATCCTGTTTTATGTATGCTTGGAGTTGATGGTTCTGATTGTATCTATTTCCCAAGAGAAAAATTGCTGGTCCCCACAAGTCCTTCCTTGCTGGTCATAAAACAAATATTAAATAATGGCAATAAGCTATGAACCTTCTACAGTGCTCCAATGTTTAATTAAATGATTGCTGGTGAAAATAGCTGGTTGTATAGAGAATTCACATGATTTACCTTATGTGTAGACCATACACATTTCTCAGGCCCTTGAGACCTCCTAGTGCATGTACAGAATATCAACTATTATTTCTTGAGCCATATTTTTATAACTTATAGCCCTCTGGTATGTTGATGGGAGCACAGGGGCTACCCAAGTTGTGTTCTCTCAAAACTGGATTTCTGATTCCCAAACAGAACTGTTTTTTGACACTTAAAATAAACAAACCCTATAAATCTGTTACATTTAATATTTTATTCACCCCTCCTTCCACTGGCTATTTAATGTGAGGTTTGTAGAGAAGTAAAAAATTTTTTAAACTTTCAACTCTAGCTTCCATTACTTTTAGCAAAGAATCTACAGAAAAGAACTGGAATAATTTTAAAATGCAAGCCTTAATGACATTCTGGAACTCATGTAAGTATACAGTATACTCTTACCTTTTTTTTTTTTTTTTTTTCTTTTTTGAGACAGAATGTTACTCTGTCACCACGCTAGAGTGCAGTGGCACGATCTCAGCTCGTTGCAATCTCCACCTCCAGGGTTCAAGCAATTCTCCTGCCTCAGCCTCCCAAGTAGCTGGGACTACAGGCATGCACCACCACACCCAACTAATTTTTATATTTTTAGTAGAGACAGGGTTTCACCATGTTGCCCAGATGGTCTGGATCTCTCGACCTCGTAATCTACCCACCTCGGCCTCCCAAAGTGCTGGGATTACAGGCGTGAGCCACTGTGCCTGGCCATAAGTATACTCTATCTTATTCACTGAAATTTTGTTTACAGGAATATAATCCACTCAGTGCTGTTTTTGTCAGTCTTCCACAGATTCTGCAAATCTATTAGCTAAAGCACATAGGATCTGTCCTAAAAGGCTCCAAGGAAAGATTTTTATGTAGGGCTTAGGATCAAATTATGTGTGTGCACATGCATAACCACATAGAGTGGGCTCCTCCTGTCCCCACCCACACACACATATTAAGTCAAAATAGAGTTATTTTCTACTTTTTTACATATCTTTTTAAAATGGGTTTTGGGAACCCCTGCATGTGTCCCCCATTCATCTCAAATCCTCACAATTTATTTATTCTCCCAAAATTATATAAAATTTTCTTCTTTCTAGGGGCAAAAATGTTCATAAACATCAATAAATATTTAAGAAATAAGCCAGAGCTGAGTGATGTCCCTTCACTGGGGATTGCTTTACTGATTGCTGCAAGGCTGTGACTCATTCAGCTGATCCAAATATGCACTTAATGTCTGTCTGTATAAATTATATGGAGATATAATTTATATCTGATTATATATAACTTATATAGATAGAATTTATCTACATATAATATCTATCTACATCTATCTATATATAATTTATATATGATTTATAGCTATACAACATCAACCAGATTTTTGTAATGTACATCATTCAGAATCAGAGGCCTTTCAGGTACATTCAAATAAATGATTTGCAAAGAATCATCAAAAATTGATCTCCTGTTTACAGCTGCACGTCATTAAATAAATGTGAAATTCAGTCATAAAAGGAAAAAAAATATGCCTTGACTAGCTATGTTTCATCTTCTAAAACAGAAGGAGAAAGAGAGAAAAGAAAGGAAAGAAAGAAGGAAAGAAGAGTTTTTTTAAAGCTGTAAAATGTTGTGAGGAGGTAGAAGAGAGCGGGATTGCGGGGTTGTGGGGTGGGGAAGGATTGGTCCTGCCCATCTTATTTCCATTTACTGACTGTTTCACCTTGGAAGAATCAGTTCATTTTTCTGAACGTCAGTTTACTCCACAGAAAACAGGAATTATAATGCTCATCTTACAGGGAACAGAAAGATATTTACACATAAGAGCTTTGGAAACCAAGAACTTACATAGGTTAATTCAACATGTGAATTCAACTACTGTTTCTATTTCATCCCTTGGGTGAGACAGGAAAAGCTTTATTTTCTCACTTTAGTTGAAGTCTATCTGTGACACGATGATCTTAAATCATGTCTTAAAGAGATGATGGCTTTGAGTATTAGTCAAGTCTATACACCAGTGCTTTGCAAACTTCAGTGTCCACACAAATCACCGGGAATCTTGTTAAAATGCAGGTCTGGGGTGGAGCTTGAGATTCTGCGTGCCTAACTGGCTCCCAGGTAAGGCCAAGACTTGGTAATTTCGCCTGTTTTTTGATAATATGAAGGGCTGCTTCACCACTTCCACGCGATGAGCACACATTATTTATTGGATCACAGTGCAGAGTTGTAAGTGCTGCTGCTGATGTCATTCGAGTTTTTTTCGTGGTAATAAATATGTCCTCTGGGAATGACTGCAGCCAACAGAGAGGACTGTAAACTGAATGACAGGGTGAGGCAAGTAGGGGAGAGAGTGATCCCTGGAAGAATCTGCTGCTTCTCCTCCTCTCTTGGCTGTCACTCATGATGAATGGCTCTATGCAGAAAGGTTGGACTCAACTGCAGTGGTGACTTGCAATTAAACTCCCCACGCATTCTTTGCTATGCCCTTCGTTAGCATACTGTCCATAATATGTACCATAATTACAGTCCATAATACATATCATACCAAGCTGGAGACAAACCCTTATTTTGGTAGATCGTTACACACACAAGTATCTATCTGTCTTATTAGGGAATTTAATTTTATACCTTGAAGCAGAAGTTTTGGCTTCATAACATCAAGACAAAGCAATAATAAGAAATACAAATGACAAATTACAATGAATAGTACAGAGGCAAGCCATCTTCACTAAAAGACACATAGACACTATAGTCTCCACTTCTTTTTTTTTTTGAGACGGAGTCTCGCTCTGTCACCAGGCTGAAGTGCAGTGGCTCCATCTCAGCTCACTGCAACCTCCTTCTCCCAGGTTCAAGCAATTCTGCCTCAGCTTCCCAAGTAGATGGGACTACAGGCACATGCCACCACTCCCAGCTAATTTTTGTGTTTTTAGTAGAGACGGGGTTTCACCGTGTTGGACAGGATGGTCTCAATCTCTTGACATCATGGTCCACCCACCTCAGCCTCCCAAAGTGTTGCTTTACAGGCATGAGCCACCATGCTCAGCAATAGTCTTTTTAAAATCAAGCCATTCATCCAACAAATATTTATTGAATCTCTACAGCATGCCAGATATCATTCCAGGATCTAAGACAAAAGATTGAAAGAAACAACTTCTCTGCTCTGACAGAGCTTACAGTTTATATAAATAAGCAAATATAGCACATACTAGTTGAGGATAAGTAAAAAAAAAAAAAAAAAAGATAAAGCAAAGTAAGGAAGAAAGGAAAAGGAGATGTGGGAGTTTTATCTTATATGGGGAGAAGATGGTAGTGATAAGGGGACAGAGAAGACTTAAAGGAAGTGAGACCAAGAGAAACGGATGGGCTGGGCATGCTTGCTTAGGCCTGTAATTCTAGCACTTTGGGAGGCCAAGGCCAGAGATTGTTTGAGGCCAGGAGTTTGAGACCAATCTGAGGAACATAACAAAACCCCATCTCTACAAAAAATTTTTACAAGTAGCCAGGTATGATGGTGTGCAATGGTAGTCCCAGCTACTCAGGAGGCAGAGGTGGGAGGATCACTTGAGCCCAGGAGGTTGAGGCTGCACTGAGCCATGATTGTGCCACTGCACTCCAGCCTGGGCAACAGAAACAGAGCCTGTCTTAAAAAAACAAAGATATATGGATATACAGTTAAAGAGATAATCAGGCAGAGAAAAAGAATCAATAACTTCAGGACTTTTTTCTTTAAGCAGCTGTAAAAACCAGGTTATCCTTTTAATAAGGACCTTATGTATACAAAAATGAATCAAGTGTTAAAATATTCTGGGCACTATTTTTCTCAGTTTAATTTTAAATTCAATTTTATACTGATAGGGAAAAAAAGAGAAAAAGAAAATGGACATATTGGACATGAAAATTCAATAATAAGCAATCTGCTTTAAAATAAATGCAAATTTATTTATTTATTTATTGCATTTTAGGTTTTGGGGTACATGTGAAGAAAATGCAAGATTGTTGCATAGGTACACACATGGCAGTGTGATTTGCTGCCTTCCTCCCCATCACCTATATCTGGCATTTCTCCCCATGCTATCTCTCCCCAACTCCCCACCCCCCACTGTCCCTCCCCGATTTCCCCCCAACAGACCCCAGTGTGTGATGCTCCCCTCCCTGTGTCCATGTGTTCTCATTGTTCAACACCCATCTATGAGTGAGAACATGCAATGTTTGATTTTCTGTTCTTGTGTGAGTTTGCTGAGAATGATGGTTTCCAGGTTCATCCATGTCCCTCCAAAGGATGTGAACTCATCATTTTTGATGGCTGCATAATATTCCATGGTGTATATGTGGCACATTTTCCCTGTCCAGACTATCATCGATGGGCATTTGGGTTGATTCCAGGTCTTTGCTATTGTAAACTGTGCTGCAATGAACAGTTGTGTGCGTGTGTCCTTTTAGTAGAACGATTTATGATCCTTTGGATATATACCCAGTAATGGGATTGCTGGGTCAAACGGAATTTCTATTTCCAGGTCCTTGAGGAATCGCCACACTGTCTTCCACAATGGTTGAACTAATTTACACTCCCACCAACAGTGTAAAAGTGTTCCTATTTCTCCACATCCTCTCCAGCATCTGTTGTCTCCAGATTTTTAAATGATCGCCATTCTAACTGGCATGAGATGGTATCTCAATGTAGTTTTGATTTGCATTTCTCTAATGACCAGTGATGATGAGCATTTTTTCATATGTTTGTTGGCCTCGTGTATGTCTTCTTTTGTAAAGTGTTCATATCAAATCTTGTTTCAAGGTTCTTAGTCTCTTTGCATTGGGTTAGAACATGGTCTTTTAGTTCAGAGAAGTTTCTTATTACCCACCTTCTGAAGCCTGATTCTGTCAATTCATCACACTCATTCTCCATCCAGCCTTGTTCCCTTACTGGTGAGGAGTTGTGATCCCTTGTAGGAAGAGAGGCATTCTGGTTTCAGGTGTTTTCATCCTTTTTACACTGGTTTCTTCCCATCTTTGTGGATTTATCCATCTGTCATCTTTGTAGTTGTTGACTTTCAGATTGGGTCTCTGAGTGGATGTCCAGTTTGTTGATGAGGAAGTTATTTCTTTCTGTTTCTTAGTTTTCCTTCTAACAGTCAGGCCCCTCTGCTGTAGGACTGCTGAAGTCCACTCCGAGGCCCTGCTTGCCTGGGGATCACCTGCAGTGGCTGTAGAACAGTAAGGGTTGCTGCCAGTTTCTTCTTCTGCTCTCTTTGTCCCAGAAGGATACCCGCCAGATGTCAGTCTGAGCTCTCCTTTATGAGGTGACTCTTTGGATATACAGGGGTCAAGGAGCTGCTTGAGGAGACAGTCTGTCCTTTATAGGAGCTCAAGTGCTGAGCTGTGAGCTCCGTTGTTCATTCAGAGTTGCTGGGCAGATATGTTTAAGTCTGCTGCAGCAGAACTCATAAACTTTCCCCACCTTTTTTTTTCCCCAGGTGCTCTGTCCTGGGGAGTTAGGGCTTTAATTATGAGTTTCTGTTGTGCTGCTGCCTTTTTTCAGGGCTGCTCTGCCCAGCGAGGAGGCAGCCTAGTCACTGTCTGCCTGCAGAGGCTTTGCTGAGCTGCTGTGGGCTCTGCCCAGCTGCCATGTGAACTTCCCTGCAGTCCTGTTTATATGGGTATAGTTAGAACTGCCTCGGCAATGGTTACCCACCTCTATAATGGCAGACTCTCTCTGTAACGGCAGGCTGCCTCAGCAATGGCAGGCTGCCTCGGCAATGGCTGACTACCTTCGTAGTGGTGGACTGCCTGGGTAATGGCAGATGCCCCTCCCCCACAGAGCTGGACCATCCCGGGTTCAACTGTGCTTGCTTTGAAACTCTCAATCCAGAGTTTTCAGATTGCTGTTTTTTTTTTCTGGGAGAGGGACCAGCCAAGCCTGATCACCTGGCTCCCTGCCTCAGAGCCCCTTTTTTTTTTTTAACTTGAATGGTCGACTGTATCTCCCAGGTGTTCCAGTCGCCTGTTGAAAAGATGCCAGGGTCTGCCTGATTTCCCGTGCGGCAACCCAGCCACGCTGAGATTCCTGGCGCTTTTTTGCCTGGGAATCTCCTGGCCTGGCTCCCTATTTCAGTCCCCTTTGTAATCCATTGAATGGACAACTCTGTCTCCGAGGAGCTCCAATCGCCAGCTAAAATGGTGTCCAGACCTGTGTATTTTGTACGGAGAACCGCCGTGCCAGGGTGCTGGCCAAAACAGCCGCACCAGCCACAACAGCCATGCTGGTGACCCATGGGTCTCCTCTGCCTGGAAATCTCCTGGTCTGTAGGCAATAAAAATCCATCTGGAAATGTGGTGTCCACTCACCCTCCATGCTTTTGCTGGGAGCTGCAATCCTGAGCTGCTCCTAATCTGCCATCTTGGATCCATTCCCACAAATAATTTTTTAAAGCTAGAGAATAAAGTTTTATATAAGTTGCTTTGTATACAACTGATAATTATCCCCCTACCCACCCACCTTTTTTTCTCTGAGATGGAGTCTCTGGCACCTAGGCTGGAGTGCAGTGGGCATGACCTCACCTCACTGCAACCTCTCAACCTCTGCCTCTCAGGTTCAAGCAATTCTCCTGGTTCAGCCTCAGAAGTAGCTGGGACTACAGGAGCCTGCCACCATGCCCAGCTAATTTTTTTAATTTTTTATTTTTTAGTAGTGACGGGGTTTCACCATGTTGGCCAGGCACTGGGTCTCAAACTCCTGATCTCAAGTGATCCACCCAGCTTAGCCTTCCAAAATGCTAGGATTACAAGGGTAAGCCACTGCATCCAGCCTACTCTTTTTTTAATCTTTAATTTTTGTTTTGTCAGGATGGAGTCTTGCTGTGCTGTCCAAGCTGGTCTTGAACTCCTGGGCTCAAGCAATCCTCCCATTGCAGCCTCCCAAAGTGCTAGGATTACATGCCCAGTACAATTACACTTTAAAATATACAAGTTTTCTTTTTAAAAAAAATTTACCTAATTTGCATACAAATATTCCGATAATCTATTACATACATCTTTTTAAAAACTGTAATACTATGTATTTATTTTAGAACATCTGTTAATGAGTGATATGGTTTGACTCCGGGTCCTCACCCAATCTCATGTTGAATTGTAATCTGCATATGTTGGAGGAGGGGCCTGGTAAGAGGTGATTGAATCGTGGGGGCAGACTTCCCCTTTCTTGTTCTCATGATGGTGAATGAGTTCTTAGGAGATCTGGCTGTTTTAAAAGTGTATAACACTTCCCCTTTCACTCTCTCTTCCTCCTGATCCAACCGTGTAAGACGTGCTGGCTTCCCCTTCGCCTTCTGTCATGACTGTAAGCTTTCTGGGGCCTCCCAGCCATGCCTGCCTTACAGCCTGCAGAACTATGAGTCAATTAAACCTCTTTTCTTTATAAATTACCCAGTCTCAGGTAGTTCTTTATAGAAGTATAAGAATGGATTAATAAAATGAGCAATAACACAACAGCTCAAATCAACACATCAAAAAGTCAAAAAAGAAAGATCATCTTAATAGATTTCAAAAAAGCTTCTGATAAAAATTCAACACCAGAGAACTTCTGCTTTCAATAAGATGGGTAAACATACTTTTCCCTATTCCTCTCACTAAGTAGAATTAAAAACCTTGGATATTACATATACATGTAACTTTTTTATTTTTGAGACAGAGTCTTGCTCTGTTGCCTAGGCTGGGGTGCAGTGGCACGATCTCGGCTCACTGCAACCTCTGCCTCCCAGGTTGAAGCAATTCTCCTGCCTCAACCTCCCAAATAGCTGGGATTACAGGTGCCTGCCACTATGCCAGGCCAATTTTTGTATTTTTAGTAGAGTTGAGGTTTTACCACGTTGGCCAGGCTGGTCTCAAACTCCTGACCTGAGGTGATCCACCCACCTCGGCCTCCCAAAGTGTTGGGATAACAGGTGTGAGCCACCTTGCCCAGCCTAGGACATTATGTATTAAATGAACATAAGAAGACTTGGAAAGGTGGAGATAAGAATCCAGACTGGCTATGGATCTTGGGACCCAAGAAATGATGTGGTGGTACGTTTCCTGGGTTTTCTTTTTACTTCATACATTCTAGACTTAGAGCTGACGGAAACAGTAACCCCTGAAACACTAAAGGGCACAGACAAAAAGGAAGCCCATGAAATCTTGCTCTCTGTAACCAAAGGAACAAGAAAGGGCCAGCCTAGGAAAACAAAAAACTTTTAGACAATAACCTACTTGCTCTACTCCCACCAAGCACCAAAGAAAAGACGGTGACCTAGTCCTGCCTCCACCAGTGAAGACTGCGTGGGAAGCCTAGATTTCCAGCCATCAGAGGCTGTACCAAGGGAGCTCAACACCACACCACACCATGATAGTATCAGAGAAGGCAAATAGGGAACTGGGACTTTCATCCCACTGCTGGTAACAAGATCTTCCCCACACCTCTACCATGTCAGTGAAAACCAAATAGGGAACCTGGACTTGCACCTCCACGTGACAAAAATAAGGAGCCCTTCCCCTCCCCAGTATGGTGGTGTCAGAAGGCGGTAGTGAAGACTCAGGGCTTTCCACAGTTGTGTCAGTGGAGACCATCTGGGAAGCTAGAATTCCCACTCCCCGTGGTAACAAGAACCTGTTTCAACTCAGGTATCAACAATAATGGTATCCCTTTGTCAATAATGGGACAGTATACCTCTCCAGTATACCAGAGTAATGTCAAAGAAAGTCAGATGAAATAGTTTAAATAAGGTCCAGAGTCTCATAGCATAGTATGAAAATGTCTAGCTTTCAACTGAAAATCATTCATAATACCAAGAACCAGAAAGAGCTCAAATTGTATGAAAAAAGACAGTGCTCTCTTCAGCAGCACATACACTTAAATTGGAATAATACAGAGATGATTAGCATGGCCTCTGAAAAAGGAAGACATGCAAATTCTAAAGTATTTTCGTATTTTATAGTGCTTCCCAAGAAAATCATCCCCAAGGCACATAATTATCAGATTCTCCACAGTCAAAACAAAAGAAAAAAATGTTAAAAACAGCTAGAGACAAAGGCCAGATCACTTACAAAGGAAAGCCCATCAGACTAATAGCAGACTTCTCAGCTGAAACCATAAAAGCCAGAAGAGATTGGGGGCCAATATTCAACATTCTTAAAGAAAAGAAATTCCAACCCAGAATTTCATATCTGGCCAAGCTAAACCTCGTAAGCAAAGGTGAAGTAAGATGTGTTTCAGACAAGCACGTGCCTTACAAGCGCTCCTGAAGGAAGCACTAAATACAGAAAGGAAAGACCATGACCAGCAACTACAAAAACACATTGAAGTACACAGACCAGTGACAATATAAAGCAACCACATAAACAAGTCTGCATAATAACCAGCTAACGTCATGATGACAGGATCAAATCCACATAACAACCTTAAATGTAAATGGGACCAGGCATAACAACCTTAAATGTAAATGGGGTTCACGCCTGTAATCCCAACACTTTGGGAAGCCGAGGTGGGTGGATCACCTGAGGTCAGGAGTTTGAGACCATCCTGGCCAACATGGCAAAACCTAGTTTCTACTAAAAATACAAAAATTAGCCAGGCATTGTGGTGGGTGCCTGTAATTTCAGCTACTCAGGAGGCTAAGGCAGGAGAATCACTTGAACCTGGAAGGCAGAGGTTGCAGTGAGCCGAGATGGCACCACTACACTCCAGCCTGGATGACACACTGAGACTCCATCTCAAAAAAAAAAAAAAAATGTAAATGGGCTACATGCCCCAATTAAAAGACACAGAGTGGCAAGCTGGATAAAGAACCAAGAACCATTGGTATACTGTCTTCAAAAGACCCATCCATCTCACATGCAGTGACATACATAGGCTCAAAATAAAAGGATGGAGAAAAATCTACCAAGCAAATGGAAAACAGAAAAACGCAGCAGTTGCAATCCTAGTTTCTGACAAAAAGACTTTATTTTTTTATGTTTAACATAACAACTTTATTGAGATATAATTCACATACCATAAAATTAACACATTACAAAGAGTACAATTCAATTAGTATATTTTTAGTATATGGTACAGTCATCAATAATCCAGAAACAAATATGGTTTTAAATATTGTTTTCTAATACTCCTCCAGTAAAAAGCATTAGATGGGCCGGGCGCAGTGGCTCATGTCTGTAATCTCAGCATTTTGGGAGGCCAAGGCAGGTGGATCACCTGAGGTTGGGAGTTCAAGACCAGCTTGACCAACACGGAGAAACCCCGTCTCTATTAAAAATACAAAATTAGCCAGATGTGGTCATGTATGCCTGTAATCTTAGCTACTCGAGAGGCTGAGGCAGGAGAATCGCTTGAACTGGGAAGCTAAGGTTGCGGTGAGCTGAGGTGACGCCATTTCACTCCAGCCTGGGCAACAAGAGAGAAACTCCATCTCAAAAAAGACCAACAAAGATCAAAAAAGACAGAGAAAGGCATCATATAATGGTAAAATGTTCAATTCAACAAGAAGATTTAACTATCCTAAATATATACACACTGAACACTGGAGCACCCAGATTCATAAAGCAAGTTCTTAGAGAGGTTCAAAGAGACTTAGACTCCCACACAATAATAGTGAGAGACTTTAACATCACACTGACAACATTAGACAGGTCATTGAGATAGAAAATTAAAAAAGATATTTAGGACCTGAACTCAGCTCTAGACCAAGTGGACTCAATAGATAATTACAGAACTCTTCACCCCTAAACAGCAGAATATACATTCTTCCCATTGCCACATGGCATATACTCTAAAATCAATCACATAATTGGAAGTAAAACACTCTTTAGCAAATGCAAAAGCACTGAAATTATAACAGTCTCTAGTGTCACAGTGCAATCAAATTAGAAATTAAAACTAAGAAATTACTCAAAACCATATGATTACATGGAAATTGAATAACTACTGTTGAATAACTTTTGTGTATATAGTAAAATTAAGGCAGAAATCAAGAAGCTCTTTGAAACTAATGATAACAAAGATATAACATACCAGTATCGCTGGAATACAGTTAAGGCAGTCTGAAGAGTGAAATTTATAGTACTAAATGCCCACATCAAAAAGATCTAACTTAAAAACATCTCAAGTTAACAACCTAACATCACAACTGAAAGTACTAGAAAACCAAGAGAAAACCAAACCCAAAGCTTGCAGGACAAGAAATAACCAAAAGCAATGCTGAACGGAAGGAGATTGAGACATGAAAAATCATTCAAAAGATCAATGAATCCAAGAGCTGGTTTTTTGAAAAAAAATTAGTAAAATAGACTTCTAGCTAGACTAATGAAGAAAAAAGGAGAAGATTCAAATAAACACAATCAGAAACAACAAGGGAAATATTACCACTGACCACACAGAAATACAAACAACCATCAGATAATACTATGAACAACTCTATTCACATAAACTAGAAAATCTAGAAGAAATAGATCAATTCCTGGACATATATGCCCTTCCTAGAGTGAACCAGGAGGGAAATGAATCCCTGAACAAAACAATAATGAACTCTGAAATTGAGGTAGTAGTAAATAACCTACCAACCAAAAAAAGGCCAGGACAAGATGGATTTACAGTTGAATTCTACCAGATATATGAAGAGTTGGTACCATTTCTACTGAAACTATTCCAAAAAATTAAGGAGGAGAGAGTTCTCCTTAACTCATTCTATAAAGCCAGCATCATCCTGATACAAAACCGGGCAGAAATACAACAAAAAAGGATATCCTTGGTGAACATCAATGCAAAAATCCTCAACAAATATTGGCAAACTGAATCCAGCAGCACATCAAAAAGCTTATCCTCTATGATCAGGTAGGCTTTATGCCTAGGATGCAAGGTTGGTTCAACATATGCAAATCAATAACTGTGAGTTATCACATAAACAGAACTAAAAACAAAACCCACACGATGATCTCAATAGATGCAGAAAATGCTTTTGATAAAATTTAACATCCATTCATATTAAAAACTCACCATAAACTAGGTATTGAAGGAAAATACCTCAAAATAATAAAAGCTACATATGAGAAACCCACAACCAACATCAAACTGAAAGAGTAAAACCTGGAAGCATTCCCCTTGGAAACTGGCACAAGGATGCCCTCTCTCACCACTCCTATTCAACATAGTAGTGGAAGTCCTGGCTGGGCAATCAGGCAAGAGAAAACAATAAAGAACATGCAAATAGGAATTTCTCTTCCTGTTTGCAGATGACATAATCCTACATCTAGAAAATCCCTTAGTCTCAGCCCGCAAGCTTCTTAAGCTGGTAAGTAACTTCAGCAGAGTCTCGGGATTCAAAATCAATGTGCAAAAATCATTAACAAACTTTTTTTTTTTTTTTTTTTTTTTGAGACAGAGTCTCCCTCTGTTACCCAGGCTGGAGTGCAGTGATGCGATCTCAGCTCACTGCAACCTCCATCTCCCTGGTTCCAGCAATTCTCCCGCCTCAGCCTCCCAGGTACCTGGGACTACAGGTGTGCGCCACCACACTTGCTAATTTTTGAATTTTTAGTAGAGAGGGGGTTTCACCATGTTGGCCAGGATGGTCTCAATATCCTGACCTCATGATCTGCCCTCCTCGGCCTCCCAAAGTGCTGGGATTACAGGCATGAGCCACCACGCACAGCCAGTCATTAGCAATGCTATATCCCAAGAACAGTCAAGCTGGGAGTCAAATCAGAAACAAACTCCCATTCTGGCTTGCCACAAAAGAAATAAAATACCAGGGAATACAGCTAACTAGAAATGTGAAAGATAACTACAAGGTGAACTACAAATGACTGCTCAAAGAAACCAGAGGTGACACAAACAAATGGAAAAACATTCCATGCTCATGGATAGGAAAAATCAATATCGTTAAAATGGCCATACTGCCCAAAGCACTTTATAGGTTCAATGCTATGCCTATCAAGCTACCATTGACAGTCCTCAAAGAATTAGAAAAAACTATTTTAAAATTCATACGGATCCAAAAAAGGCCTTGAATAGCCAAGGGAATTCTAAGCAAAAAGAACAAAGCTGAAGGTATCACTCTACCCCATTTCAACTATACTACAGGGTGCAATAACCAAAACGGCATGGTACTGGTACAAAAACAAACACATAGACCAATGGAACAGAATAGAGAACCGAGAAATAAGACCACACACCTACAACCATCTGATCTTTGACAAACCTGACAAAAACAAGCAATAGGGGAATAATTGTCTATTTAATAAATGGTGCTGGGCTAACTGGCCAGCCACATGCAGAAGATTGAAACTTGACCTCTTCCTTACACCACATACAAACACGAACTCAAGATGGCTTAAAGACTTAAATGTAAAACTATAAAAATCCTGGAAGACAACCTAGGCAATAGGACAGAGCCATGGGCAAAGATTTCATGATGAAGATGCCAAAAGCAATTGCAACAAAAGCAAACACTGACAAATAGGATTTAATTAAACTAAAGAGCTTCTGCACTGCAAAAGAAATTATCAACTGAGTAAACAGACAACCTACAGAATGGCAGAAAATATTTGCAAACTATGGATCTGACAAAGTTCTAATATTCAGCATCTATAAAAAACAAATGTACAAAGAAGAAAACATTAAAAAGTGGGCAAAGTACATAAACAGACACTCTTCTAAAGAAGATACACATGCAAGATATACAAGGTCCCACAGTGCCTGACTGCTGTTTCTTAAGTGTCTTTCACGTTATCCTAAATGACAACGGTATGACCTGAGCCTCCAATAACTCTTCCTTGCCTCCTTTGCTTTATGTTTATGTTAATATTACAGGACTACATTTTGTTGTCTGTTTCAATGTTCAGTTTCACTTTTTAAGGAAAAATATTTTTGTTTTTATATTTTGAAGGCACTTCGAAATGAAAATAATTTTTTTCTTTAGCATGTTTATTTTTAAAGATATTAAAGAGGTATAAGGACATGTTAGAAATTTCACACACATTCAAAATTGTACCTAGACATTTTTCTATGCAAACATGCAAACATATATATGTTCTTTAAGATATTTATACAAATGATACTTTTATTTACAATTCCATTATGCATTTCACTTTTTTCTTTTTAAATGACAGAGTCTCATTCTGTCGCCCAGGATGGAGTGCAGTGGCATGTCACAGCTACTGCAGCCTCAACCTCCCAGGTTCAAGTGATCCTCCCACTTCAGCCTCCCAACTAACTGGGACTATAGGCATGCACCACCATGCCTGACTTTTTTTCAATGTTTTTGTTAGTTTGTTTTTGTTTTGTTTTGTTTTTTTGTAGAGATGGGGTCTTCCTGTGTTCCCCAGGCTGGTCTCAAATTCCTAGGCTCAAATGATCCTCCTGCCTCAGCCTCCCAAAGTGCTGGGATTATATGTGTGAACCACTGTCCTCAGTCCATGAGCCACTATGTCTGGCCTCACTTTTTCACTTAATATTCCTTGAGGATCTTCCCAAAGCACATATAAATCTACCTCATTCTTCCTAAGGCTACATGGTTTGCTTATTCCATCACATAGTTAACTAACCCCAACTGATGGACATCGGTTGTGTATTTTGTGAGAAATTATATCATTGTATAATTTGTGAGAAGTGGAGTCATGATCAAAATAATAATAATAATAATAATACCTATAACTTTTTAGTGCTTACTACATGCCAAGTTAGGGTTGCCAGATAAAATGCAAGATGGTAGTTAAATGTGAATTTCATATAAGTATCAAATAATTTTTATTATATACATGTCCTGTTATTTATCCAAAATTCAAATTTGGCTAGGTGTCCTGTATTTTTATTTGCTGAATCTGCTAAGCTGTGCCAGATTCTCTTTTAGAGACTTAACACATATTATCTCATTTAATTTTTTTTTTTTTTGAAACAGTTTCACTCTTGTTGCTCAGGCTGGAGTGCAATGGTGTGCTCTTGGCTCACTGCAACCTCTGCCTCCTGGGTTCAAGCAGTTCTCCTGCCTCAGCCTCCCAGGTAGCTGGGATTACAGACATGCACCATCACAACCCACACCTACCTAATTTTTTTTTTTAATTTAGTAGAGATGGGGTTTCACCATATTGGTCAGGCTAGTCTCGAACTGCTGACCTTAGGTGATCCACCTGCCTCGGCTTCCCAAAGTACTGGGATTACAGGCGTGAGCACCGCACCAGGCCATCTCATTTAATCTACATAATTATCCCATTACAAAAGTAATAGTACCATCTTCATTTTACAGATGAAGAAACAAAGCCTTAAAAAGAGTAATTGTGAGAAGTAGAGTCAGATTTTGAATCCAGGCAGTGTTGACCCCATAAAATAAGTTTTAATCAGTTTTGTTTTTACTGATTTTGGTTTTAATTACTGTATTTAGCAACTAGCCATAAAAAAGAATGAACAAGATATTTGTGAATTAAGGTGGAATGATTTACCAGATATAGTAAGTAAAAAAAAAAAAAAAAAAAAAGTAAAAAAAAATTATTTTACTACATTTTGTGTAAAAATAAAGGGCAATTTTTTTTTAGTTTTTAAAAAAGAAATTAAAAACAGATAAAACAGAAACTAATGAAAATGTTTATCTACAGGTGTCAATTGGGAATAAATGGAATGAATAGTGAAGGAGAGAGTTTTCAAGTATTACCTTTTTATATAATTTTGACATTTGGTCCATGTAAGTGGTTTACATATTATTTTAAAATCAAATTAAATTTTAAAAATGTGAAAAAAATCACTAACATTGGAAACAAATAGAACTGGACAGTACATAAAGTTGATAACATAGCCAAGCAGAAGAAACGATTAATGCAAGTCATTTTTATACATGGAACTCTGGCTGAAAATCCTCAGATATTTTAAGGACGAAGAAAAAACCAACTTGACTCAGTTGTTAGTTGTCTTAGTGGAACAATTCTGGAATTTTCTGTGTGTAGAAAGTTCAAGAATTATTACTTACAAGCTAGAGAAAATAAGGAAATGAATTGATTATTTTGTGAACCAAGTCTTGCTGTAGGGAAGGGGAGATACACTTATGGAATAGAGGAATATGAGGGACCCTGTGAAGCTGGATTTGAATTGCAGTATAAGTATAAATTGAGTTCCAGGAGCAATGAGCATACCTAGAGCCCAGAACTTGGCTTCTACCTACCTTCCTCACATAAAGGAACCAGAGTTCTTTGTGGAAATGGCTAGTTCCAGGTGTGAGATGGGAAAATTACAGAGGAATATCTTAAGCCTGGGAGGAAGGAAGTGCACTAAACCTCAAGGGAATGCAGGAACCAACTGGCCAAATATGGACAAGTTTGAGCATCAAAGTCAGTCATTTAAGAATCAATCTTTTAGTTTATTATAATAAGCAAAAATAAGAAATAGGCAATGAAGAAATTCTTTAGAGAAAATGCCAACTAACAAATGTAGAAAGAAATACAGAATTAGCAAACCACCACCGTACCACCACTACATAATAACTGAGTCAGGCAAGGATCATCTATGAATTCTAAAAACAATGTGGTGAAAGGTAATCTTGAAACAGCACAGCCACATAGTCTGAAAGACTACAGAGTCCTCACTGATTTTAAAGAAAAATGCATGTCTTCACCACAGAGAAATGTTGTGCACACTACCTTAATCAAGTGATCAAACTTGGCATTATCAATAATGAGACAACCTGACATTACGTGCCTCTCATATGAAGCAATGGAAGGTACCTATTTTGTCAGCCAGGTAGTACTAGCTTATCAAAAATGCTTAACGCTGCACAAAAATAGGTAGAAGGTATAAGATCTAATGTTCAGTAACACAATAGGGTGACTACAGTTACAATAATTTATTGTATATTTCAAAATAACTAGAAGAGAAGATTTGGAATGTTCCCAACCCAAAGAAAGGATAAATGTTTGAGGTGATGGATATCTCAATTACCTGTATTTTATCATTACACATTGTATGCTTGTATCAAAATATTACATGTACCCCATAAATAGATACAACTATTATGTGTCCATAAAAATTAAAAATACCTTAAAAATGTTTAACCCTAATATAATTGTGAGGATATAATTTAACAAATCCAAATGATGATTGTATATTGCTTCATACCAAACTACCTCAAAGCTTAGTGGCTTAAAAAAAAAAAAAAAAAAAAAAACCTTTCGTTATATTTTACCATTTTACAGATCACGAATTTGGGAGGACTTTCACTAAATGATGGTTCTGCTCTAGGTGGCATTACCTAGAGTCACTTGGTGACTGGATATTCACACAGCTGATGGACAACTGGTTCAGAAAACCCAAAACATGCCTGGTAATTTGGTGTAGTCTTGGGGCCTCTTTCTGTGTAGTATTGGGGCCTCTCATCAGTCTCTTCACCAGAGTGGTGGAGCTTACATGGCAGCTTAGGGCTTCAAGAAACCCCCCAAAAAAGCCAATCTTCTCCAAAGTTAAATCCAGCACCGTCAAAGAGTTCTGAGTTAGATTTTAGAGCAATGTAAAGTCTTCTGCCATTTTAGATTGCTCAGAAAGTCACAGAAGCTCAGATCCAAGAAAAAAAGAGAGCCCACATCTCAGTGAGAAGAGTGCAAAATAACTTATGACCATCTCTATTTCACCACAATAGGTTTCTGTAGTTTTGAAAATTTTCAGAATGAAGGGTGGAAGAAGCTTTAGTCAATGTGTTCGGCATATTTTTGCAAGTATGTCCATACTCTAAACTCCTAAAATTAAAATAGGTTTTTATTTTGATAGTTCCAAGTTGCTCTCCAAAAAGTATATACCAGTTTGCCTAGCAAAAGTGCATGAGAATGACTATGTTCTTCATTATTTAAAGTAGTTTTAAAGTATGCCTATACTGTGACACTTCCCTCATCAAAAAATGGAGTCTAATTCTTCTGCCATTCCCAGTGTGGGCCAGACTTAGTGAGTAGCTTCTAATGAATAGGATAGGGTGGAAGCAATGATATGTGATTTCCAAGGAGAGGTCCCAAATGGAGATCCAGCTTCCCCTTGAATCCTTCTCTGTTGGGCCACGCACTTTGGGAGACCTGAACTGACAGGTAAGAACCCTGACTACTAGAGGGGCCGACTTTTTAGAGGGCCAACCTGCGACACAACTATACTGAATTAAATATATATATATCTATATAATAATCTAATATATGATGAATAAGTATACTCAAGTGTATTATAACTTTAACATAAAATATGAAAAATGGTATTTATTTGAAATTATGTGTTCTGTACTATTTGCTTTTATGTTAAATAAATGTTATTATTTAAAAAAAACACCAATAAGCCTACATAGCAGTGGCAGTTATAAGTGATTAATAGCAGGATTAATTAAATAAGCAATATGTATGAGAAAATACAGCAATATTTCATGATGTTTCTGTCTTCTGATACAGCAATTTATTTGAACCCTTTTAAAATGTTTTATTGGACTATTCAATATTTCAGGTTATATTTGTATATATATATATATATATATTTTTTTTTTTTTTTTTTTTTTTTTTTTGAATCGAAGTCTTGCTCTGTTGCCCATGCTGGAGTGCAGTGGCATGGTCTCGGCTCACTGCAACCTCTACCCCCTGGGTTCAAGTGATTCTCCTGCCTCAACCACCTGAGTGGTTGGGATTACAGGCTTGCACCACCATTCCTGGCTAATTTTTGTATTTTTAGTAGAGACGGTGTTTCACCATGTCGGCCAGGCTGGTCTCGAACTCCCGACCTCAGGTGATCCGCCTGCCTCCACCTCCCAAAGTGCTGGGATTACAGGAGTGAGCCACTGCACCTGGACCTTTTTTTCTTTTATGTAGTAGTAAAACTGGATACAGGCAAATGTAAGATTCAGTTTGACTGGCAGTTCTGCTTTTATCAAACCCATATTACACTGATTCCTGGTGTCAGTCCAATGTGATGTCAATTAAACTAACTATCCTCTCAACAAAAATGCCTGTGTTCATTTGCACATGAAACACTTAGGATTTTACTTACTAGCAACAGCAGAATTCGGACCTGGGGTGTTCTAAAAATACCCATCTGTTGTGCATCCACAGGCTTCTTCTGATGCACCAGCTCATTGTCAAGCAGGTGCTTTGCAGCTATAACTTCATTATAGACTATCCATGTCTAAAATATCCATGATTTTCAAACACTCACATTAAATGTCACCATTAGTTAAGTCTCTCTCAGGGAAAATTTTGAACTTGTAAAATTGAAAGTAGATTTGATCTCAACCTAAAAAGCTTTTATACAGCAAAGGTAACAATCAACAAAATGAAAAGGCAACCTGCCAAATGGGAGAAAAATATTTGAAAACCATATGTCTGACAAGGGGTTAATGTCCAAAATATATCAGGAAGCCAGGCGTGGTGGCTCATGCCTGTAATCCCAGCACTTTGGGATGACGAGGCAGGCGGATCACTTCAGGTCAGGACTTCAAGACTAGCCTAACCAACATGGTGAAACTCTGTCTCTATTAAAAATGCAAAAATTAGCTGGGCGTGGTGGTGGGCACCCATAATCCCAGCTACTTGGGAGGCTGAGGGAGGAGAATCACTTGAACCCAGGAGGCAGAGGTTGCAGTGAGCCAAAATCGTGCCATTGCACTCCAGCCTGGGCAACAATAGCAAAACTCTGTCTCAATAAAATAAAATAAATATATCAGGATTGCACACAATTCCATAGCAACAAAAGCCAAATAACCCAATTAAAAAATGGTCAATGGACTTGAATAGACATTTTTCCAACAAAGATATACAAGTGGCCAACAGGTATATGGGAAGGTACTTGACATCACTAATCATCAGGGAAATGCAAATCAAAACCACAATGAGATATCACCTCACATCTGTTAGGATGTCTATTATCAAAAAATCAAGAGGTAAGTGTTGGCAAGGGTGTGGAGGAAAAAAAGAACCCTTGTACACTGTTGGCAGGAATGTAAACTGGTTCAGCAGTTTCTCAAAAAACTAAAAATATAATTACCTTATTTATGATCCAGCAACCCCACTTCTGGGTATATATCCAAAGGAAAGGAAGTCACCACCTCAAGGAAACATCTGCATCCCCATGTTCATTGCAACATTACTCATAGTAGCCAAGATATGTTATTTGCTTTTTTTTTACTGTATGAGTTTTTGTCACAACCTACACATAATATCAAACAATCAGGTGATGAAATAATCAGTTCATTCTTTTCTAGGTTTCTTACAAACTCTCCAAAGAGAATTCAACCAGTTTTGGAGAAACAGCAAACAAATTTTTGTTATACTGTAATCCTATACTCAATGTTCATCTTCAACATATTTTCAAACTACAGAAGTACATTCTTTTCATCTCATACTTTAAAAATCTGATTTTTTGGCAGGCCAACATTTTAGCATCTTTTAAAAAGCCAGCACAATGATAACTATCTTGTAGGTTCTAGTCTCAGGAGGCTGGCCCCTCCCATTCTATAAAGTCAAATTCTTATTAAGGGATTCTGTGGGGTTTGAGAAAAATGGAAAAGAACCAAAAGTTTTCACCATGACGGCCTCAATATCAAAAGTAAGCAAACCACACTCCCTTTTAGCAGAGTCGCATCAAGGTATGCAGGTCATTTAGTAGGTAAGAGTTTTTTTGTTTCCTCTGGTAAGTTTATAGGCTGAATAAAATTTGCCAAAATACACATGTCTATAATATATGTAGATGAATGAGCAAAGTCTGGCTTGTATTTGGATAAGATAAAAGGCATCTTTTATTTAATGTTTTCTGCATTTTTATTAAAATCTTTATAGAATTTTTTTTTTAAGAAAGATGATTTGAAACTCCATTTCCAAACAAAAGAACCTAAGAGCTGGGGGGAACATATTTTTTTTGTCATGATTCAACATATTCGTCTAGAATCTATAGTAATATTAGAAATTAGGTAAGGATTTAGATTTGTTTTTAATCTACTAGGCCAGTAGTCTTAACATTATTTATTGACCAGTACATATTTTACCGGCTCTGATGGTGTTGTACTGTGTCAGCTTAGCAAAGCTGGAGCTGTGAGTTGTGTTTTCCATTACCTTTTCCTCAAAAAAAGTGTCTCTTTTAAGTTTTTTAATTATTAAGCATTCAAAGATCTAGACTATACAGCATTAAATCCTATTTTATTCTGAAAGAAGAATGAAAATTAATGAAGCTCTAATTTTTATTCTAATAGGAAAATTGATACAGTTCTAATTTTATTCTAATAAAATTTCTTTTTATTCTAAAAAGAAAAGATCAACTAAGAAATAAAGTTTTGCCATTTAATGAGCAAATTTTTTAAAAAAATTAATGCTTGTATGTACCTGAGTCATTCTTGTAACTCAAGTTGGAACTGATTTATTCCAATGTAGGCTTTTTACTTGTTATATATTCACATTTATTAACATTTTACATAATCTATTCCCAGTTATGCATGTTAATTTATTTAGGACTTTGCCATGTCTTCTTGCCTTTGAAACATTAGCGATTTCGGTACTTATTAGCTCTTACTACAGAGGATTTATAGAAGTATCGAAAAGATTTTAAAAACGGAGGTCATGCATGGAACTGCAGGTGGAAAAAATGGAGTTAAGTTGTAAGATAGTCTGCCTTGTTCTACAGGCTCCATATTTACTACTTCTCTTCACTTACTTGAATTTAGAGAAAAGATTTGGTGTTTAGAGAAATTGAAATGATGGTTAGTGAAACATTCTAGTTCATCTGTGGCTTTTGATATTCTGTTTCCTCTTGGTTTTGCATGATTTGGGATACACCTAAGTTTTGCATGATTTGTGGCACACCTAAGTTAGTCCTGGCCTCTTCATAAATGACAACCGAAAACTTGAAATTAAAACATTAAATTTATTTCCAAAGCTACTGGTTTATTGTCAATAGGAGAGATATCTGTGCATGTGTTGGTTCAAGTGATGTAACTGTCACTCTCATCAAAGGAATTGCCTCTCATTAGATTTAGTTTCATTCTCGAATAAGACATCACCATAAATATGATATAGGATTCATTTCAAAAGATCAGACCTATTAAATCAGTACTGGAGACTGCTAGAAGATATAATTTTTAAGTACATTAAACACTCTTAAATACATGACACATCTTCCCCCAGATACCTCTGAGAAAATGTAATTAAAATGTAGTCTGTTTTGTGGTGTTTTTTTAGGGAAAAACTCATCAAATCTTTACAACATTAGAATATTGCATACCACAAGTGTTTGACTTTATTCCACTGGATTTGACAATAAGTGCATAGTACTTATCTCTGCGTATAACGGAGAACCTGAAATGTGTGAAGACATGCTTCAAATGATGAAGAAAATGTAAATGCATCTAGTTTAAGGGGAAATAGACTACCTGCTAATTGCTTCAAGAATTGAGTGATTTGGAAGACCTCAGGAGAGGGTTCATTTCTCTGATTTGCATACACTTTGCTCCTGCTACCTGGCTTACTGCAAATGCCTAGATGATGTTGCATGTGGAGTGTTCCTCATCAACACCAGAGATTGAGAAGGATTCAGTGGCTCTGGGGACCAGAGAGCTTCTTTCCTTAAAGAAGCTGCCCCTCATTGATATCCAGCCCTTCAGAGAGCAGACTTCATGTTTGATAAATGATCTGGTTTTCTTGTGATCCATTGTTACTATCACTATTATTATTATTGCCCAAAATTAACTGACTTAATTTTCTTGGTGATGTCAGTGAGCTTATTAGTTAATATGGCACTTTCAGCTCTCATAAAGAGTCTCTCTTAGACAGTCTAATAAAAAGCGCAGAAAAAAAGAAGTAATCTTATTTTTATTTCCTTTCAGAGCTTTTAACACTTGGTAATATAAATAATCAAGGACTCTTAAAATCGCAAAATCAAATGCTTGCAGCTCTCCTTTTATGCAGGTGAAGAATACAAATTCCCTTGGGGGAGATGAATGAGGTAGAGAAGAAAGCGTGAGAGAGAAACAGGACAGAGGCGCATGGAAATGGTCAGAATATAAAGTATATCCACAGAGAATAGGGACAAAGGAGAATTGTAGAGGAGAAGGCAATAAAATAAAGATGGAGCAAAGATTAGCAGAGGGGGGAATAAAGTGGGAACAGAAATAAAGATAAAGCAGAAGGAAAGAGAGAAAAAGTAAGTAGAAGAGGTAAATAGATTATTTCTTCCTTAGATAAGATAGAACTACAAAGGAAGGGATATATAACATAAGGTACTGTGATATGGAGTGTGCATTATGCCACTTAAAAAAACAACAAAAACTTCCATATTTACCACAATTTATGTACGAACTGCTTTGAAAATCTGACCCTGCGCTCTTGCTATGATTTTTTGAACTTCATAAACCTGTGTCTTCCATATTGAGAGTATTAGCAATGCTTGAGAGAACTAAACGAGTTCTTTCTATAGTACACAAAAAATATTTTTGAAGAATGTCTCAAAGTAGCAGCTTCTAGTTATATATGAGGATAAACAAAATGTTAGGATTTTCATTTATCTTGAATACACAACCATGATTTGAAACAGTATAAAGGGTTGCAAGGCATGTCAAGGATAAAATGCACTTTAAAAATTAAAAGATTCATAAGGTCAACTTTCATTTCAGAGAAATCTGTTAAATATGAATGTAAAAATGAATAAAATATAAGGTCATAGGCAAATCATCCTGTTTTCATGAACCTTGATCATATAATAGGAGTTACATTTGTTACTGAAATGTGAATGAAGATGGAATTCAAGATAAGGTATTAATCATAATTAGAATGAGTATGACAGGTCTGTGGTGACAAATAGTTAACAAGTAGTAAGAATGCTTATTCATAGCAAACCTCTTAATTCATTAAGTTCTTCATTAAAAGGGCAACCTCTTAATAAGTTCAACATAAAGTTGGTATAACAGGCTATTTGCATTTTCTCTCTTTTTATTTCCATTTTAGGGGTGTATTGTTAACAAATTGAGATAAATCATTTAAAACATATAATTACTTGGATATAGTCGCATAGTAATTCCCTAAGCAATTGCGCAGTTATAAGTTGTCAGTGTGCATATTAATTTATCATAGCCACCAGCCTCATCTTCATTGATTTGCTACTAGCTGTTAGAAAAACAGATTAAGAAGCACATGCTGCCCTTCTCTGGAAGTTTCATTGAGGCACAAGTAGGGCAAACACTGCTTTCCAATTAGAATCCTGCTGTTTGCCAGGACTTGACAATGACTAATTACAGTCCTAAATGACTTATTATGTTTGAATGCATGATTATTATAAATACATTTTAAGAGCTGCATAAAGAATCATTCCTGGTTTAAATATGAAAGGCTACTTTTGTGCAAAGAGCAAAGACCTGTTGAACACCTTGAGGTCAAAGAAAAATGACATTTTAATGTTAATGTTAGAGTTTGCTTAGACAACCATTGTCTTACAAAGGAAAAAAAGTGATTAAGTAGTCTATGATAACAAAGTTGTAAAAGGACAAATGTTAGGTTTAAATATTAGTGCTACTGATTATGAAATTTATCACTGGCTAGGCACCGTGGCTCACATCTGTAATCCCAGTATCTTGAGAGTCTGAGGTAGGAGGATCGTGCTTTAGCCCAGGAGTTTGCTGCAATGAGCAGTGATCATGCCACTGCACTCCAGCCTGGGTGACAGAGAGACAAAAACAGCAAAAAACCTTACCACCAGGATTTTTTTTTTTGAGACAGAGTCTCGCTCTGTTGCCCAGTCTGTAGTGCAGTGGCCTGATCTCAGCTCACTGCAACCTCCGCCTCATGGGTTCAAGCGATTCCCCTGCCTCAGGCTCCCAAGTAGCTGGGACTACAGGTGCGCGCCACCAAGCCTGGCTAATTTTTGTATTTTTAGTAGAGACGGGGTTTCACCATATTGGCCAGGCTGGTCTTGAGCTCCTGATCTTGTGATCCTCCCAAAGTGCTGGGATCACAGATGTGAGCCACCACGCCCAGCTACCATCAGGATTTTTAGAGGAGTTCACTGTTCTTAAAATATAGAATTACTTTCTTAGGGGCACTAGGTGAATTAAATAGTTAAAACGTATACAGCACTTTGACCAATGCCTGGGACAGAGTAAGCTCAGTAAATTTTAGTTTTCATTGTGATTCTGTAGCTGAGTGACAGTAACAGTCATGAACTGTAGGACAGGTCCTGCTTCCAGTAAAGCTGAAGTACAATTTTTGGATGTGTAACTGATTTTTGAATTTTTGAATCATTTTAGGGAATTCATTAGATCATCCATCATTTATTAATCAGCTTCTATGAGTCAGGCACTGTGCTAGGCATGGGAAATAAGATGAATACCATGCACAACTACTGAATTGAGTTCCTTTGCACTGTCAGCCAACTAGATGATGAAGATTAGCAAAGTGGAGTTATAAGTTGTTTTATCAAAAAAACTGCTTTTAAACTTAAAAAATTTAAAAATATTTGAAACATGTGTAAGAGTAGAGAAACTATTATGGTAAACATGTTTGCACAGCAGCTTTAGCAAATCTTAGCTTTTTCTATATTTTTCTTTTTTGTTTTCTTTCTTTTTCTTTTTTTTTTTTTTTTTTTTTTTTTTTTTTTTTTTTTTTTTTTTTTTTTTTTTTTTTTTTTTTTTTTTTTTTTGATATGGAGTCTTGCTCTTTCGCCCAGGCTGGAGTGCAGTGGCACGATCTCAGCTCATTGCAACTTCTACCTCCAGAGTTTCAGCAATTCTCCTGCCTTAGCCTCTGGAGTAGCTGGGACTATAGGCATGCGCCATCATGCCCCACTAATTTTTCTGTATTTTTAGTAGAGATGGGTTTCACTATGTTGGCAAGGCTGGTCTTGAACTCCTGACCTCAAATGATCTGCCTGCCTCAGCCTTTCAAAGTGCTGGGATTACAGGCATGAGCCACCATGCCCGGCAGCTTTTTCTGTATTTTTCATGCACTCCTGTGGCAGATAGACCTAGGGTGAACCCCCGCCCCCCAGCGATTTCCCACCTTTATGTTCATGCCTTTGTGTAATCCCCTCCCCTTGAGTGCAGGCAGGATCTCTGACTTGTTTCTAACAAGTAGTTTATGCCAAAGGTAATGGACTATCACCCATGTGGTTATTTGGTGTTATATACTTGACTGTGTCCCAGTAGATTAAAGTGAGTGAGTTTCCTTGCTATCTGTATGAAATTAAGCAGGCATTCTGAGGAACTTTCCATGGCAAGAAACTTCAGTCAGCTCCTAGGACTTGAGAGCAAACTTCAAGTAAAAAGCAAACAAAATGCTGGGGCCCTCAGCCATATAGCCACAAGGAAATAAATTCTGGCAACACCTGAATGAACCTGAGAGCACATTCTTTCCCAGTTCAGCTCCTAGGTGAGAACACAGCCCATCTGACACCCTTCACTGCAGGCTTGTGAGACCCTTCACAGAAAACCCAACTATGCTATGCCCAGACTCCTGACCGATGGAAACTGCCTCTTAACAAATGTGTTTTGTATGAAACCACTAAGTTTGCAGTTATTTATTACGTAACAATAGAACACTAATACAACTTCCAATATATTACAAATGACTCAAAATACAATGTGGTTCTTAGGTTGGATGCATAGTGAAAAAATTTAGAACAGCAAAAGAGTTGTTTGGTCCATCCCTCTTGCCCTTAAAAAGGGAAAGATTTCTATAATGCAGAGACATTGATCAATATCATGAGAAAAGGCCCAAAACCTTTCATAGGAATTATTTAAATGTTATGTGTCCTGCTGACATATAGCCTGTCATGCTATCTAATCTACAGTTAGAGTCCATTTCATTATTTTCCAGGATATTTTTTAAACCCACATCAAATAGCTATTTTCTAGTCTACAAATTTTGTGTTCTGGAATCATTTTGTTCAATTATTTCACTCATTTTGTCATTTAAGATTAAGAATTATGATTATAAAAAATAAAAAAGATTTATGATTATTTTAACTTTTTTTTCTTTATGATCCACTTCTTTATGAGCTTTCTCATTTTCTCTCCAACTTCCTAAAGTAAGTATCTTCTTCTCTTTGCCCTTCCGGACTCACTCCCTGCCCTTCTCTGCTCTACTACTTGAGTCCCAGCAATAGATTTGTATGGATCACAGCAACGGGTGGCCTTTCCCAGTGATAATCCAGTTATACATTTCTTTAGCTCTTTCTTCTAATATTTCAGCCCTTAGATATTATCCATTGACATCCTGTAATGAAAGATAAAATTTTGACTGTCTTTTATCCCACTGTCATATTCACACGCATATACTTTAATCCCCTATCAAACAAATTACATATAAGCCTGTTTGTGTTTGTGTGTATGTGTGTGTGTGTGTGTGTGTAGGGATTGTTTGTTTGTTTTTTGAGATGGAGCCTTAATCTGAGGCCCAGGCTGGAGTGCGGTGGTGCAATCTCAGCTCACTGCAATCTCCATCTCCTATGTTCAAGTGATTCTCCTGCATCAGACTCCCAAGTAGCTGGGATTACAGGTGTGTGCCACTAATTTTTGTATTTTCAGTAGAGACAGGGTTTCACCATGTTGGCCAGGCTAGTCTCAAACTCCTGACCTCAAGTGATCCTCCCTTCTTGGCTGGGATTACAGGCATAAACTGTTACACCCAGCCTTCAAGCTCTTTTTTTTTTTTTTTTTTTTTTGAGATGGGGTCTCACTCTGTCTCCCAGGCTGGAGTGCAGTGGCATGATCTTGGCTCACTGCAACCTCTGCCTCCCAGATTCAAGCAATTCTTCTGCCTCAAATTCCTGAGTAGCTGGGATTACAGGTGCCTGCCCCCACGCCCAGCTAATCTTTGTATTTTTAGTGGAAATGGAGTTTTGCCATGTTGCCCAGGCCAAGCTCTTTTAAAAACATGCTGCTTTCTATCAGTATGTTGAAGGAATAATTATCCGGCTATGTGGAACAAGATAAAAGATGTGGTAGGTGAAGGAAAGGGAGTCTAAATCAGTCCTGTCCACTAGAAAAGACTGTGCATGACAAATGTGAGCCTCATTTGCAATTTTCAACATCCACATTTTTTAAAAGTCTGTACAAAAGTAAATTAAATTTATCAATATATTACATTTAGCCCAATATACCAAAAATATTATCTTTTTAATATTTAATCAACAGAAAAATATTAATGAGATATTAAATGTTATCTTTTTCATATATTTTATGCTTACAGTATTTACACTACATCTCATGAGTAAAGGCCCAAAACTTGAGGCTTACAAGGCTCCTTTGGAGCAGCCACATTTCAAGTGCTCAAGAACCACATGTGCCTAGTGGCTAATATAATGGACAGCCAATATTAATGGATATGAGGTAAAACCAAACATCTTTTATCAGAAAATGGGATAAAATTTGTGCAGTCTTGTGGTACACAAAGATTTCTTAGGCAACACACAGCAGGAACCAGAAAAGAAAATAATATATGTAAATTGGACTTCATCAAAATGTATAAATCTCTTCTTTTCAAAAGACACAATTAAGAAAATGAAAAGACCAGCTATCCACTGGAAGAAAATATTCACAGCACATACATTCGACAAAGGCCTTGTTTACAGAATGCACAAAGAACTCTTACAACTCAATAAGAAGGCAAACTGTCTAATTAGAGTTTCCTATTACCTACAGTGCACGTCAATTTTAAAGTTCTCTGTGGAGCTCGGTCTGCCTTTCTTAGGATTTCCATTTCTATAGATTTAGCTTTTATATATCAGCTTTCCTTGGTATGGTAAATGAGTTACCACTAGTTATCTCTTAACCTTCCAATTTTAAAATTTGTTTTATCTCTTGTGTCCTCTTCTCTTTGCTCTTATGAGTTTATGCATTCTTTACACCTTTACTATCATTTTATTGAGATTTTATGAGAGAATAAAGATAAATACACGTTTAATTTGCCACATATAATTGGAAATCCCATCTTAGATTAGCCTTAACAAAATATTGTCTATCTACCTGTATCAACAGATTTTGAGCTCCCCAAGAGCAGTGATCTCATTTCAGTCTCCCTTCTATCTCCAGTGCCCAGCACAGAGTAGTTATATAATAAATGCTTGTTGATTGAATGAATAAATTTCCATTTAATATGTACATATACATTGATCTCTCCTTCTAAATCATAAATTCCATGAGATCAAGGATCTTGCAGATATTGTTGACTACAGATTCCTGTTGCCTAGAAGGTATTCATAGCAGGTGCTAAAAAAAAGGTGAAGAATGAATGAATCGATGAATCTGTGTAAGTTTATAAGCTTGGCCACATATATTTCATAATTTTGTTATATTTTACTATTTAATTAGCAGAATATATACATGATACAAAATATACTTCTAGAGACTTATATTTACTCATGAAATTTGTTACTCAGTGTTTATGATTCGATTTATGCATATTGTCAGTCTGATTATTTAGAAATTATTGGGGTTACCCTCAGTGTCCCTAGTCAATGCAACCAGATCATTCACATCATTCAAACTGTTAGCAACTGGTCAAGACCTCAGAATTCAATCACTACAGGGATCAGTAAAAGAAAAAAGAAGAACAAATGCTCGTCATGTATAGATATAGACTTAGTTACTTTGTGGAATTGTTGAGCATTTAAACTCACGTGCTTACTTACTTGAGCCATTTAGGTGCTATTAACATTTCAGCACCTACCACAGTATAATGGAGCGCATCATATGTCAGCTATACTAAGTTTAATTCATCTAATTGTTAAGAATCCTACTCTCTTCATTAGCCTTCTCCAAAGCTCTATTACGACTTTCTTCTTTTAGACTTTCTTAGGAGAATGGAAAAAATGCTTCCAATTATTCCAAGTTCATATTCAATCTCATTCAGTTTAATTCCTTTTGTAAATTAAAGCCCTTCCATTTCATGTATTCACATAGCCAAGCACAGAAAAGATTTTTGATGATTTAATAATTGTCACTTAACTAAGTTAAATATTCTCTAACTCTTTTTACTTAATATGACTGAAATGATGAATATAAGATTAACAAACACTTAGAATAGTACCTTTCAAGCAACAAAGGTCTTCAGGATTTTATCTTAACATAGCGGCATAATTAGCATTTGTTAATATCTAAAATCTCAGTAAGGTAAATTGGCAGGTAGGTCAGAACAACTGAGCTATAGAATTAGGTAAAGTTTCCTTGGCTTTGTTTTTCCTAAGCAGTTGAGAAACCACCTATGTGGAATTAAAAAAAAAAAAAGAACAGGTATCTTAGAAGCGCATGAGATATTTCAAAGGTTTCTGAAACTCTTTCACTCAGGGCTTTGGAAGCTTCTCTCCCTTTATGGAGTAATTTCTTCAGTCCCAAATTGATTCTCACTGAATTTGATTGTGAGGTTGTGTAAGATAATGTCTGATTAATTACAATCCAACAATAAGCCTTACATCAAAAGCTGTCTTATAAGAATGCTCATTTCAAAACAAAGGCAATTTATAATTCCACAATGCTGTGTATCCTGCCATTTTGCATTTGTTACAAAATGGCCCAGTTTTGTCTGGGAATAGATTGTGCCTCTAAAGCGCTGCATGATTAAATCTGGTCACTTAAGGAACTCTACTGGCTATTTCTAGTCAACGAGAAAGCTTTATACCTAGAATGCTTTCCTGCAGCCTAGGGAACAACGTTTGTGCTTCAGCTAATAAACTGACCACAAGGTTGCTTTCTTGGTTCTTTTCTCTTTACGTGGTTAGTTAATTCTCAGTATCTTATTTCAAAGAGGAAATGTTGGGTTTTGCAACTTTGCCACGTGGCTCCAGGAAGCTGAGGTAGAGATGATAAGCAAGTCAGACTTCGGGTGAAGGAGAAGAACTCAGAGTTTATAAAGTTCTCAGGTATTTCCAATAAATTGGAGGTCACCACAAAAGATGTTATAATAATAAATCTAGCCTCTAAGTATATACTCCCTTTACTCAGCAGGGAGCCTCCTGGGATCATTTGTCTGCTGTTCATTATCTTGTCTGCATTATTCAACAGCTCTGTTCTTGCTCAATGGGCTTCAGAGAGCTTTTAACAGCTGCAGCATTCTCCAATTTTTACTTAAGTTCTCCTTCTCTTTGTAACACACACGCGCGCACACACACACACACACAGAGAGAAAGAGAGAGAGAGAGAGAGAGAGAGAAGAAAAAAGGAAGAGAAAGACTTGTCTTTAACACCCAAGAGCTACCTGAGTAATTGAGCCCATAGTATAACTGAGCTTGTATATGTATTCTGCATTAACTGTAGTATTTGGGGGCCCAAAACAGAAAGCTTACATTTAAATACTAAGAATATGAGGATTTAAAAAAAATTCCAAACCATCTAAAAGATATAATGAAAAGGCAAAAAACATTTAATTTCTTGGAGATGCTAAGTTTAAGCTCTCTTTAAGGAAAAATTTTCTGTTGTATCTGGTAAAGCAACAAAGTTTTTTTAAAATCACCAAAAAAAATCTACTACATGATTGAAAAAGAAAATAAGCTTTGAAGAAAGGGAGGAGCCAGTTTATTAGCTCCACCCAGGTCAAAACCTTTGCATTTCATTTGTTGAAATTAGGACATACTTAGCTGTTCCTTCAGGTACGTTGTTTTTCAGAAAGGTTGACAATATTCAGGACTATGATGAGACTTAATAGTATGCCCCTGAATCTAACTAACCTAATGCTATCGACGTAAAATAAAGTATGGTATTGTATTTGTCAACCAAGTGATGGATACTGTAAACCAGTTCTTCCAATAACTGGAAGCAGGAACCTATTTGAAATAAAAGTACCTGATGACAAGAACTGCTAACAATGGCTGGAAGAAATGGGCAAAGAAGCATTAAACTCACAAAGAAGCTTACGGAAGTACTTCAGGGAACTATCAAACACTGACTGTTTCATCTAAATTATGTGACATTCAGAGGACTACCAAAATTTTTCTAATCTAGACTATGGAAACCCACTATAATCAGTTCTGAACTCAACATCTTAAGACAAAAAATACTCAAAAAGCTGAGGCAAATGGAAAACCTGTAAATAAAACAGCATTTAAAGATAGATCTAGCTCACATTGTTCACAAGGAATGGCTTGGTTATCCAGTGATCGTGTGATTGGTAACTGTACACTACACGAACCAGTCAATTTTCTGGGAAGGCTATGCTTTGGACTAAAACGTACAGAGGGTGAGAGTTGGGAAGAAGGAATACTTGTGGACAACATTAAGTCATTTAAATTTGCTCCGGTGGCCCCAAGATCCTCTGATCTTTAGTAAGAAAATAAGGTCTACAGAGGTTACAGTCCATGGCCAGAATGGAATGTCTTGATCTATGTATAATAACAAGGGACTGCAATTTCCTAGCATTAGATCATCATATTAAAAACCAAGGGAGCTTTTCAGCGCCACCATTTGATCAGATTAAGGTCCTTAGTCTTGTACAAAACACAGCTTGTTAGCCACCCAAAGTCTGAAAGCATCTCTAAAGTGTCATAGAAATGCTAAGCAGTCTCAGGCACCTGGACAATGCTTGACATCCAAGTACAAACCAAAGACCTCCTCAATTACCAGGATATTTGTTACTGGGAAAAATCTAGATCATTAACTGAATCTGTGATTGGAAATATGTAAATAAGTGCCTGAAACTTTTATCTAAATCCTTAATATAGTTTCATCTGGACCTCCCAAAGCACACTAAATGCTGTTGAGACAAACATGGCCTTTGTCACTTGCTTTCCTAGATGTAAGACAAATGTCTAAGAAAATTGTAACAGCTCTATCCTGCCTCTCAAAATTATTCTCTGAGTTATTACCCATATCAAATCTGAAGCTGCTTCCTTAAACGATTGAAATTCAGTTTGTAAATGTAGTATTTGTCCTTGAATATCAGATCCAATTTTGCACACGCTTTATACATTAATTCCCTTTCTTAGACAGTCTATCTCACAATGCAGAAAATTTGGTTTTCATCGTTACTATTTGTTTTGTGTGCCATCAGCACAAGATCAAAGGTTTAAGATGGTGCATGTTTAAAGCAGCTTCAGTCTCACAAAGTAGGTACTCGAATTGACTTTGTGAGCATGACTTCTATTTATTTATTTATGTATTTATTTATTTTGAGATGGGTGTCCCACTGTGTTGTCTAGGCTAGCCTTGAACTCCTGGGCTCAAACAGTCCTGAGTAGCTGGGACCATGGGTGTGCCACTAAACCCAACTTTTTTGTTGTATTTTTAATTTTACCACTACTAGTATAAAGTCTCAGGGAGGAAAAGATAAATAATTATTCAATATATTTTACTATATTTTGGGGACTGATTTCCACATTATCTGCTAATCAAGGCAATTTGCACAACAATAAGAAAAAAACTAGGGCTTTTTTGGGGTCTAGGGGTCTGGAGAATGGTGGCCCCCTTTCCACAGCTCTGCTAGGCGGTGCCCTCTGTGTGCTCCAACCTCACATTTCGCCTTGACACAGCCCTGGTAGTTTCTCTATGAGGGCTTTGCCTGGGCACACAGGCTTTCTCATACAACCTCTGAAATCTATGCAGAGGCTCCCAAACCGCCTTCATTCTCGGACTCTGTGTGCCTGCAGGCTTAGTACCACATGCAAGCTGCCAAGGCTTATAGCTTGTACCTTTTGGAGCTAGAGCAGAAGCCTGAGCTGTATGTGGGCCCCTTTAAGCCACAGTGAGAGCTGGAGCTAGAGCAGCTGGGATGTGGGGAGCAGTGTCCCAAGGTGCACAAGGCAGCAGAGCCCTGGGCTTGGCCCGCAAAACCATTCTTCCCTCTTTGGCATCTGGGTCCATGTTGGGAGGGCCTGCTGTGAAGGTCTCTGAAACGCTTTCTCTTTTTTAGCTATAAATATCTCTCTAGCAAGTGGTTACTCCACAGCCTGCTTGAATTCTTCTGAAAATGGACTTTTGTTTTTTACCACATGGCCAGGCTACAGACTTTCCAAACATTTATACTCTGCTTCCCTTTTATTTTTTATTTTTATTTTTTACTTTTTTTTTTGATACAGAATTTTGCTCTTCTTGCCCAGGATGGAATGCAATGGCATGATCTCAGCTCACTGCAACCTCTGCCTACCGGGTTCAAGCGATTCTGCTGCCTCAGCCTTTCAAGTAGCTGGGATTACAGGCATGTACCACCACACCTGGCTAATTTTTTGTCTTTGTAGTAGAAATGGGTTTTCACTATGTTGGTCAGGCTGCTCTTAAACTCCTGACCTCAGGTGATCTGTCTGCCTTGGCCTCCCAAAATGCTGGGGTTACAGGTGTGAGCCACTGCTTCTGGCCTCCTCTGCTTCCCTTTTAAATATAAGTTCTAGCTTTAAGTCATTTCCTGCTTCTGCATTTGAGTATATGCTGTTACAAGTAACTAGGTCACTTCTTGAACATTTTGCAGCTTAGAAATTCCCTTCTCCAAATACCCTAGGTCATCACTCTCAAGTTGAAATTTCCACAGATCCCTAGGGTGGGGGCACTGTGCAGCCAAGTTCTTTTCTAAGGTATAACATGTGGCGTTTACTCCAGTTCCCAGGAAGTTTCTCACTTTTTTTTTTTCTTTCTTTCTTTGTTTTGTTTTGTTTCATTTTTGAGACAGAGTCTCACTCTGTCTTGCCCAGGCTGGAGTGCAGTGGTGCAATCTCGAGTCACTGCAGCCTCCACCTCCAGGGTTCAAGCAAACCTCCTGTCTCAGCCTCCCAAGTAGCTGGGATTACAGGCACACACCATGACACCTGGCTAATTTTGTATTTTTAGTAGAGATGGGGTTTCACCAAGTTGGCTAAGCTGGTCTTGAACTCCTGACCTCAGAAGATCCACCTACCTTGGCCTCCCAAAGTGCTCAGATTACAAGTGTGAGCCAACACGCCCAACAAGTTTCTCATTTTCATCTGAGACCTCCTCATCCTGGACTTCACTGTTCATATTACTATCAGCATTTTGGTCACAACCATTTAACCAGTCTCTAGGAAGTTCCAAACTTTCCTTCACCTTCCTATCTTTTTCTGAGCCTTCAAACACTTCCAACCTCTACCCATTACCCAGTTCCAAAGCTGCTTCCAAATTTTCAGGTATCTTTATAGCAATACCCCACTCGCGGTATCAATTTTCTGTGTTAGGCTGTTCCTGCATTGCTATAAAGAAATACCTGAGACTGGGTAGTTTATTTTTAAAAAGAGGTTTAATTGGTTCACAGTTCTGCAAGCTTTACAGGAAGCATGAGGCTGACATCTGTTTGGTTTCTGGAGAGGCCTCAAGAAGCTTATAATAATGGGAGAAGGCAAAGGGGAGCAGACATGTCACATGGCAGAAGAAGGAGCAAGAAAGAGACAGTAGAGCAAGAGACGCCACACACTTTTAAACAACCAGATCTTTCCAAATTTCACTCAGTATCATGAGAGCAGCACCAGGGAAATGGTGCTAAACCATTCATGAAGGTTCTGCTCCCATGATCCAATCACCTCCCACCAGGCTCCAACATTCGGGATTACATTTCAACATGAGATTTGGGTGGGGACAGATACCCAAACTGTATCAGGTTCTTCAATTTTTAAATAGTTAAATGATTATCAAAATGAAAGTAATACTCATGACACATAAAATATTTAAAAAGTCAAATTTCAGTATTCATATATAAAGTTTAGCTGGGACACAGCCACACTTATTCGGTTATACGTTGTCTATGGCTGCTTTTGCACATTGCCAGGGTAGAGTAAGTAGAGTAGTTTTAGCAGACACCATCTGGGCTGTAAAGCCTTAAATGTTTACTATCAGGCTCTTTACAGAAAAAGTTACTGATCCCTGGGCTAGACTCTGTGCTAAGGACAATGTATATATTATTGCATTTAAGCAGCTATAGTTGCAAAACGTTTTAGTAATTTAATTTATTCCTCATTATTGTTTAGTCATTTGTATATTTTGATGTCATTTAAAAAAGTTTCTTCTTCCCCAAGAAACATATCACCAATGTGAATAACTTAAAATCTGTCATTACTAGAATAGTAGCGTATAGATAAGTGCTGTCTTCCTCTTATTTCTTGTCTTTTAAAAGGTATCTCTTCCTTTCTTTCTAACTCTTTATAAATTGTATAAAATTGACCTCTATAATACTTGAAAAATTCCACAGCCCTTAAAAATGAATAAAAAATGCTAGCTTCTTCTCAGGCAGTGCCAAGAGTCCTGTAATATATATACTTTCCCAAATAAGACTGGCAAACTTGGCCACTGAAGCAGCTGTAAAAATGGAAATGCAATCACAGAAGGAGTTATCAGCCTTATGAATTGAGGCGTCTTGACACTACTTGACATTCATTCTCAATTACCAAGTTCAGGCTTCTTGCCTTCATTGAGCAGCACTACAGAGCACCTCACGTAAATGAGTGGATTCTGGGCAGCCATGATGGTGTAAGTAGCATGCTTCACTTCTTCAAAGGACTTGGGCCAGCTAGGGAAGCACCAAGCATTAAATTATTTCTGACTGCAGCCACAGGCTATTAGAATGTAACCTGCCTCTCTCTTTCAGATGTTTATCTTTGAAGAAACTACTCACATCTTTATTGCACTCATAAAGTCTGTTGTAATGATAAAAATAAAAAAGACATCTAACCTGTACCTACACACGGGAGCAGAGCTCTGGACATATGAATTGCCTTCTCTTACACTTTCTTCACTTCTAAGTAATAAGGTAAGACTTATGGAAAGTTCAAAATGGAAAAGAGTTGCTATAGAGTCAGTAGGATAAGGGTCAGGGAGGTAGAGGATACTTTGTTTTCCCAAGAACATAGGTGAAAATGAATAAGGAAAGCTGAGTTTTGTCCAGACGTGTGTGTTTTGGTTGCTACATTTATAGAAACATCATGAATTATAAGATATGAAAATATCCATGGCTTACTTGGAATTTCACATTTCATAAAATTGTACAATGTTAGAACCCAAAGGAATTTATATTTTATACATTGATGTCTTTGTTGTGTGTCTAACATATTTCAGACATTGTGCTAAATAGATACATGTATGATTACCAGTTATGTTCAGTGCTATTAAGGAAAGAACAAAGTACTTTGAGAGAGTCTAACAGGAACAATTTATGTTAGGCTTGGGAATAGGTAAATGTCAGGCCGGGTTTCTCTGAGGGAAGAACATTTAAGCTGAATTGTGAGAGGAAGAAAAGATGGCAGGCAGGAAAAATGTTCTATGATCAATGAATGGCCAATGGTGGGAAGGAGTGTGGTCCTTTCAAGAGAGTGAATAGGCCACTGAGGTTTGGAGATATATTCCATAAACTTTAATCTCATCAACATGAGTAGTTAACAAGATGATTCCATGTGCCTGGCAGGTTTACTGACTGAAACTGAGATTTTTGTTTGTTGGAAAGAAATGTGTTATGACGGCAATTATTTAATTCGTAATCACGCATTGTTTACTAAATCATATGGTTAGTAGGAAAATTAAAGTTCTGGAAAATGTCTGTGATATAGTTTGGCTCTGTGTCCCCATCCAAATCTCGTCTTGAGTTGTAATCTTCACATGTTAAAGAGGGATCTGGTGGGAAGTGATTGAGTCATGGGGCAGTTTCCCCCATGCTGTTCTCGTGATAGTAAGTGAGTTCTCATGAGATCTGTTGGGCACTGTAAGAGTCTGAAATGAGAAAGCTCAGTAATAGCTGATGAAGAATGGAATTTTCTTTTTTCTCTTATTTATTTATTTATTTGAGACAAAGTCTCACTCTGGCCGGAGTTCAGTGCAGAATCTCGGCTCACTGCAACCTCTGCCTTCTGGGTTCAAGTGATTCTCATGCCTCAGCCTCTTGAGTAGCTGGGATTTCAGGTGTATGCCATCACACTCAGCTAATTTTTGTATTTTTAGTAGAGACAGCTGGTTTCACCATATTGACCAGGCTGATATTGAATTCCTGGCCTCAAGCCATCTGCCCACCACCACCTCCCAAAGTGCTGGGATTGCAGCCACGAGTCACCACACCCAGTCTAGGATGGAATTTTTATAGAATCATTAGGACTTGAGTTGAGCCTTGAGGAATGAACAGCACTTGTATAAGAAGCAGAAAAAGTTGTAGGCAAGATGTCTCAGTCCATATTCTATTGTTGTAACAGAATACCTGAGAAGGGGTAATTTATAAAGAAAAGAGGTTTATTTAGCTCACAGTTCTGCAGGTTTGGAAATTCAAGATTGGGCGACCTCACCTGACAGCTTCTGGTAAGGGTCTTGTGCTGTATCAAAATTTGGTGGAGGGGCCAGGCATGGCGGCTCACGCCTGTAATCCCAGCACTTTGGGCGGCTGAGGTGGGCTGATCAACTGAGGCCAGGAGTTCAAGAACAGCCTGGCCAGCATAGGGAAACCCCATCTCTACTAAAAATACAAATATTAGCCAGGCATGGTGGCCCGCACCTGTTATCCCAGCTACTGGGGAGGCTGAGGCAGGACAATCGCTTGAAACTGGGAGGCAGAGGTTGCAGTGAGCTGAGATTACACTACTGTACTCCAGCCTGAGTAACAGAGCAAGACTCTGTTGCAAAAAAGAAAAGAAAAAAAAAAAATATATATATATATATGGCACTTTATCACTCCAGCCACAGATGACTATTGAGTTGCATTTTTTAAATGTTGACACTTACAGGTGGCATATATAGTGATGTAAGAATTGCGTGAGTTTCTGAGCATTTGTTTGAGTAAGTGTTCTCAAATTAAGCTCAGGATTTTTGTAACATATAAAGCTTAATAGAGTGTAAAAAGCCTTTATGAAGACTGCCTGAACATCTGACCACTTACTTAGTGAACAACGTAAACTTCAAAGCATTTGCAAAGTCAATCAAACATTTTAAAGTTTTAGCAGTTTTATACTTATAAAACTGCTTTATCTGTGGATCAAAAAAATCTATAGTTGATGCCAATGAAATGTCACAGATGAGGTCAAATAAACTAAGAGATCACCTGAAACTCCGCTACATAGGGCAAGAGAACACTGAAGGAAGAAAATGAATTGGAAATGAGAAAAAAAATAACAAAACTCCATAGGATTAATCAATGATCAGCATGGTTGGTATTATAAATGTTCAACAAATTACAATCGACCCCAAAAGAATTTGTTGTATGTGGGAAGTGGAAAAGTTCCTTTTTAAAGTTTTCTTTCTCATTAAAGAGTAAGTATACTAGTAACTTTGTTAAGCCCTATCCTATGTAGCTTTTAGACATGTCATATAGGCACATAGTACATTCTGTGTCTTTGTACTTTAACCAAGATATCTGTGTTGGTCGTGCTCACAGGCATGTCCCAGCTCTTTGTTGCTTTTACCTGTTTAGCAAAGTTTTAGGTTGTTAGCCAATTGGATTTTACTTTAGGTTGTGAGATCTGGCTCCAGCCAACGGAGGTCAGACACAGCAGTAAGGAAGACCTCAAACGCGTAAGGGATAAATTTGTGTGTTTTCCTTTGTTCATTGTACTCTCATGGCGTGATAGCTAGTGAGGGTACCCTTCCTGCAGTCCAGGAAGTAAAAATTGCATTGCTGAAAGATCCTTTGTCTCAGTGCTAATTTTTCTTTGTGACAACGAGTATCTATGTCCTTTTTAAAAAATATAAATTAATTTTATATATATATATATATAGAGATGGGATTTCACCGTGTTGGCCAGGACGGTCTTGCTCTTCTGAACTCGTGATCTGCCCACCTCGGCCTCCCAAAGTGCTGGGATTAGAGGCGTGAGTAACTGTGTCCAGCCTAGAGCATCTATTTCCAACATCTATATCCAACGTTGTGGAAAATGTGTCTTAACTCTGAACCCTATGTTCACATGAAGCATGTGCTTCTCTTTTCACTGGACACAAATATGACTTTTACAATCAAAGAAGATAACTTCCTACGCTTTTGGCATTTCCAAATGTCATTTATAATTCCCAGGGACAGATTTTGGATCAGATCAGTGTGTATCATCTGAAATCTGCATTACCTAGTCAAAGTTTAGTCATGGGACTCATTAAGGGATGTAACTGAGAACAAGATTGTCAATTGTGTCTTCAATATACAAGTAAATAAATAAAATGTTTAATATTTCATTAATGACTGCTAGATTCTCATGGGTTCTTTTGTGCTCACTATAAAATTTATAGTGTTTTCCAAAATTTATTATCTCATTCCTTGAATAGTTTATTTTACAGATACAGAATCTGAGACTTGAAGAAAAATTGGCAAAGTTGGTACTAGTTAATCTATGTCTTCTCTTTGTAAACCTAGTAGTGTGTTATTCATCAAACTATGCCAATCTCCTAAAAATCAGGGCTATCTCCTGCCTGTTTCTAGAAGCACCCTCTCACTTCTATCCAGAATGGACGTTCAATCCTTACATTCACGATGGCTGTGTCTGGTGCTTGCTGAAGTGTCTGTTCTGACTGATTCTTTTCTTTTTTCAATTTCATTTTTTTTTTTTTTTTTTTTTTGAGATGAAGTCTTGCACTATCGCCCAGGCTGGAGTGCAATGGCATGATCTTGGCTTACTGCATTCTCTGTCTCCAGGTTCAAGCTCTCCTGCCTCAGCCTCCCGAGTAGCTGGGACTACAGGCAGCCGCCACCACGCCCGGCTAATTTTTTGTATTTTTAGTAGAGATGGGGTTTCACCATGTAGGCCAGGTTGGTCTCAAACTCCTGACCTCAGATGATTTACCCTGGGCCTCCCAAAGTTTTGGGATTACAGGTGTGAGCCACCGCACCTGACCATGACTGATTCTTAATCATTTGAATATCACCCTTGATCAGTCCAAACCTATTCAGTACCAAGTTTTCAAGACTGTTAAAGGTAGTTACGGGGATTAAATCCATTCTGAAGATTGATTGCATAATATAAACACTAGTTAAGTGACTTACTGACATGTGCTTAATGAAAGATATAACTGTTGAATAACTGAGTAAACACTGGATGTTTGGACTTAGCACACAGTAATTTTTTGTCGAAAAGACAATATAATAGCAGAATGAAGACAACTTAATCCCCAAAATAAAAGATAGCTATTTTAATCTAAGGGTGTAAGTAGGCCTGCAATTATATTTTAATAGTATGCTTTGTTCACTTCAGATAGCTATAAATATCTTTCCTTGTCTCTACACGGTTTGTCTAATCAGATTTCAGTGGCTGCATACTATCCTAATGGATATAGATTTGATTTTAACTATGACATTACCACTTTAAGATTAAAGGTAATGATAATAATACTTTCGGTAAACCTCACATATTTCAGTTTATGTGATACGAGCCATTAAAATATTATTTATTTTTCCAGTGAGTTATTATTTTGATGATTTAGGCTCTTGAAAGTCTTGTAATTTTAAGGTGTGAACTAACTTATCTTGGAGAATGTGAACATGTACCTTGAAGGTACACATTACTTTCACAGTAAATACCAAATGATTTTGATTTGCTTAACATAAAATTTAAGTCAATATGTTACACGATTGTTTAGCAAATATGTCTATATATTATTTCTGTGGACAAAAAGGAAAAGATACCAACTTTGGAAAGCTAGAATACAATGAGTTTGAAATAAAAAATAAAGCCCTATTTATGGCCATTGTGTTATTACATATGCTGTAATTTTCACATGCATAAAAATACCATTTGGATATGCTCTCCTGGTTGTTTGATACTTTGACTGCTGTTGCTGTTTCAGCTAAGACAATGGTGTGATTTCATCCTGAGGTCAAATCCCAGGTAAGCACAGTTTATTGAAGCAAAATTTCATCTCACCAAAGCATCATGCATTCTGCCAAGCCTCTTCATGCCAAGGCAGATCATTTAGTATATAATTGGCTGCAACTGGCACTCACACAAGCTGTGACATTTTCTATCAGCAATAGGGTAGTATTTGGAATGCCAGAGAAACAATTACATGCTGCAGAAGACAACCTGAAATGGAAAAAAGGAAATGCAGTATTAAAGAAGCCAGCCGTTTTCCACTTCAAAGACGTAGTGAGGAAGCTACAGTACCTGTCATTCTACTCTCTTCTATAAAATGTGAGAAGTCAAGAAAAGAGAAAATTATTGACTTGGGAAATAAAGGATGAAATCATTTGGGATCTTCTGTTTAGAGAAGGCAAAGAAAATAAAAACAGCATTAATTAAAAGGACCCAGAGACCACTTAAGGAAAAATGGCATTGACTTATAAAATGCCATTCCGTTGGTAAATAAAGGAGAGGGAAAGAACTGGAAGATGCATGGAGGAAAAATGAATGAAAGAAATAAAGAGAGGAAGTAATCATTATAAAAAGAAAAGGGACCAGGAGAATTTGGGAAAATAGAAACCTAAATAAAAAAACTGTGGCATCAATAGATTACTTTCAATGCTTGTTTTCTCTAACAATTAAATGTAAAATAATATAACAAGAATACAAAATTTTTGACTCTCCCATTAGCAAAGTTTAAAAAGAAATTTAATATCTAGTTTGGGCAAGGATGTGTAAAAACAGTCTCATACACTGCTAGTGGAAATACAAATAAATAAACTTTGTGTGGAACTAATGGGTAAAACTTTACTAAAATATTCATACCCATTGACTCAACAGTTCCCCTTGGCTGCCCACAGCAGCTCATGCCTGTAATCCCAGCACTTTGGGAGGCTAGGGAGGAGGATTGCTTGAGCCTGGGAGTTTGAGACCAGCGTGAGCAACGTAGGGAGATCCGCCCCTACAAAAAAGTAAAAAATAAAAAAAAAAACAGATGGTGGCAGTGGTGCATGCCTGTCATCCCAGCTACTTGGGAGGCTGAGGGGGGAGAATTGCAACAGAGCAAGACCCTGTCTAAAAAACAAACAATGAAACAAAATTTTAAAATTCTCCTTACAGGAGAGACATATATAAGTATGAAAAGATACGTATACAAGGGTATTCTCTGCAGAACGGTTTATGATCAAGAAAAATTGAAAAACAACCAAAATATGCATAGGACATTGATTAAGTTCATGCATACAGTGAAATGCTATATATAAGTTAGAAATAATTGATAAAATCATATATTAATAAAATGCCCAGTATATATTAAGTGAAACTGCCTATAACAGTAGTAGTAGTAATAATAATGAGCATAATAAAATGTTAGTATTGTATGATTCCAACTATATGGCATTCTGGAAATGGCAAAACTATGAAGATAGTTAAAAAAAAAAAAATCAGGGGTTGCCAGAGGTTAGGGGAAAGGGAGAGATGAATAGGCAGAGAACAGAGGATTTTCAGGGCAGTGAAATTATCCACTATGGATACCTGGATACAAGTACATTCTACATTGTATCTTGATGTATCTGCAAGTTATAAGATACAATATATTCTTATATTTGCATTATATCTTGTATCTCAATACACAGAGCTGGATCTGCAATGGTGGATACTTGTCATTATACACTTATAAGTGTATATACATTATACACTTGTTAAAACCCATAGAACCTATGACATCAAGTATAGGTTGTACATAGGATACATAGTATCCTAAGTACACTTTGTTACTATGTTATATGGATTTGGGGTGAGAAGGATGTATCAGTGTAGAGTCATGGACTGTAACAATGGACCACTCCTCGATAGTGGGGAAGGTTGTAGGGGAAGGAATATGGGAACTCTCTGTACTTTCTACTCAGTTTTGCTGTGAACCTAAAACTGATCTAAAAAATAAGGTTTACTGAAAATTTTAAAAAATATTTATCAAGAACTTATTTTTCTTTCCTTTTTTTCTATTCCTTTCTTTTTTGGGGACGGAGCACGATCTCGGCTCACTGCCACCTCCGCCTTCCCAGTTCAAGAGATTCTTCTGCCTCAGCTTCGTGAGGAGCTGGGATTACAGTCACCGCCACCCTGCCTGGCTACTTTTTGTATTTTTAGTAGAGATGGGGTTTCACAATGTTGGCCAGGCTGGTCTCGAACTCGTGACCTTGTGATCCGCTCACCTCGGCCTCTCAAAGTGCTGGGATTACAGGCATAAGCCACCATGCCCTGCCTTTTTTTTTTTTTTTTTTTTTTTGAGACAGGGTCTTGCTCTGTTGCCAAGGCTGAAGTGCAGTGGTATGAATCTCCCCGGTTCAAGCGATTCTTCTGTCTCAGCCTCCAGAGTAGCTGGGACTACTTGATGGTGTGCGTCATCATGTCCAGCTGATTTTTTATTTTTTGGAGAGACAGGATCTCTCTATGTTGCCCAGGCTGCTCTCAAACTCCTGTACTCAAGAGATCCACTTATCTCAGCCTCCCAAAGTGCTAGGATAACAGGGATAGCCTCCCAAAGTGATGGGATAAACTACCACGTCCTGCCAATAACTTATTTTGCATCTTGTGCTAATCCCTTTATAAGCATTATCTCATTTAATTCTCACAAGAATTTTATTACATAGGTAGTACTTTTATCTGCCGATGAGGAAATCTGAGACTTAGGGAGGTTAAATAAATTGCCCAAAGATGTTTGTAAGAGCTAGAGCTGGGTCTCAAACGCAGATGTGTCTGGCTTCCACGTCCAGGCCTTCCACATGGTGTATGGGACTTACTGGGCTCACAAGTCCAGGTCTTACGTAAATTCTCAAAGCCCAGATTCCCAAAGTATAAAATAATCCAATTTTAGAAGAATTATCTTACTAAATGCATAGGAAAAAATACAGAGTGTTGGCCAAACCATTGACATCCTTTATTAAAGGAGAAACTATGGGGTTGTATCACATTCTGTTCATTTCCACAAGGTTTGTAATTTTTTACAACATTTATTTCTCTATAAAAAGAAAAAACCCAATAAGATTAATAAAATGCTTAATTTCTTTCCTTTTTTTCATTTTTTTTTTTTTTTTTTTTTTTTTTTTTTTTTTTTTTTTTTTTTTTTTTGAGACAGAGTCTCATTCTGCCGCCAGGCTGGAAGGCTAGATGAAGTGCAGTGACATGATCTCAGCTCACCGCAACTTCTGCCTCCTGAGTTAAAGCAATTCTCTTGCCTCAGCCTTCCGAGTAGCTGGGACTACCTTCCCGCACTACCACGTCCAGCTAATTTTTGTATTTTTAGTAGAGACGAGGTTTCACCATGTTGGCCAGGATGGTCTTGATTTCTTGACCTCGTGATCCACCTGCCTCAGCCTTCCAATAAAGTGCCTAATTTCAAAAGTTGATTGCAAAGTAGCACTCTAAAGTGACAGATATGGGCTGGGCGCAGTGGCTCATGCCTGTAATCCCAGCACCTTGGGAGACCGAGGCAGGTGGATTATCTGTGGTCAGGAGTTTGAGACCAGCTGGCCAACATGGCAAAACCTGTCTCTACAAAAGCACAAAAAATTTGCCAGGTGTGGTGGCATGCACCTGTAATCCCAGCTTCTTGAGAGGCTGAGGCAGGAGAATTGCTTGAACCCAGGAGGTGGAGGTTGCAGTGAGCCAAGATCGATGCCACTGCACTCCAGCCTCGGCAAGAGAGCAAGACTCTGTCTCAAAAAAATAACTAAATATAAAATGCAATATATATATATATATATATATATATATATATAATAAATACAATAAAAATAAAGTGACTGATAAATTTTTAATCAGTGTTCTAAGAACTGAACACAAAGATTCCCAAATGCCAGCCCATGAATGTGTGGAATACAATATTACACATACCTATTCCTTGGCCCCAAATGACCCATCCTATTCAGTTCAGTACATCTAGAATGGAGCTGAAGAATTTACATTTTTAAAAAGCTCCCCAGGTGATTCTGATACTCAGCCAGGTTTGGGAATCACTGTCTAAGGGAATGTGATTTATGTGGATCAAAAGAAGAAAAAGAGATTGCACCATATGGTACATTAACTCTTTAATTTCATTTTAAAGGTAGTGTCACAGAGTTTCTATATCATCAATATATGTAATATTACTGAAAACATGCCTACAACTCTGTCCATCTGAAATATGGCAATAATTTATATTTACCTTGGAATGGAGGGAGGAAGGGTGTTTGCAAGGTTGTATAACTGAGTAATTAAAATGATTTGGCATTGGTGCAGAGATAGACATCTAGACTGACAGAGCATAATAAAGAGCACAGAAACAAAGCATAGGTGAGGCTGTGGTTTATGGCAGGGGTGGCCATGGGACGATGGGAAGGATGGCATTGTGCAGTGGGCTATCTATATGAGGGGGAATTAAGATGAACGCTTAGCAGAGTGCCAGTACTTACTGGGTATTAAGATTTTTGTTTTAAGAGAGCAATAGCTTAAAAACATATCCCTTGAGTTCTCCTACTTTTCTAACTTTCTACTGTCGGCTGCCTTCATTAGCTGATCCTTCTCTTTCTCTTCCTCTTCCTCTGCCATCTTTCGTTAAATGTTCGTGTTTGCCTTGATTCTTTTCTTGGTTGTCTTCCATTTTCTTCCCATTCTACCTGTCCTCCTGGGTCATCTTATCCATTCTCATGACTGACCACCAAAGACAAAAAGAAACCCTAAGTCTGTTCTTTCCAGTAGAGGATTTTGTCCCAAATGCTGGATTCATATTTCCAAAGCTTAAGGGATCTGAAAGGCATCTGTATTTATTATCTTCTCTCGATGCTTTTTCTACTGTAATTACAATCCAAGTTAATGAAATCACTATCAAACCAGTTTTCCAAGGTAGAAACAGGTAAGACCAACTTAACTTGGTCTTCTCCCTGTCAACTGACCACCAAGTGGACATCATCTATACCTATATCATCTATACCTCAAAAATATCTTTTAACAACTCTCCATCCCTATTACCCTGCCTGAGCTCAAGTCCTCACCATTCTCCCCTCTACAATTGCAGGTCCCCAATCTGGTCTCCCTCTTTTCCACCTTTCCTCCATCCAGTTCATTCACAGTCTTCCAATGTAAAATGATTTGCCTTAAAATAAAATTAGTAAAAAAAAAAAAAAAAAATCAAGTCTGCCACTCCCCTTCTTACAGGACTGGTGAGTTATGAAAGCCTAAATAATGTCTAGATTCTTTATTCGGCAAATGATGATGATAACAGCAATAGCATGCAAATGCCTACTTTACATATGAGCAAACTGAGGACCCAAGAGGTTAAGTATCTTTCCAAAGGTGACACTTAAGTGGTAAAGCTGGGACTTGAACCTAGACTGAATCCAAATGAAGACCACACTCAATTCGAATATCATTTCCCCTACCTAATGTATGTGTTTACAGATTTTTATCTCCAGATAAGCTGTGAACTCCCCAAGGACAGGAATGCCATCTTATTCATCTTTGTGTCTCACGTGTCTATAGTGTGTGACACAGAAAGGGTGCTTAGTATATGCTTTGTTTCTAAAAACTGGATGAAGGAACAGAGAAAGGAAAGAAGGAAGGAAAGAAGTCAATGAAATGAGTGAGGTTGTTTTAAGAACATGATGCTTTTTATAACTGTTTAAAGAACTGTTGTGTAGAAAGGCTTTATTTCCCTTAGAGTAGAGAAACTTCACCTGAACTCCATGAATGAGTTTAGGAAATGCTTCTTTCTAGGGTGAGAGTACATACTTTCACAAGTCTCACAAAGCTGTCTGTGATCCAAAACAAAAATGTTTAGAATTTTCTCCAGAGAAGAGCAATGAGCAGATGTTACTGGGAGACCAGCTTCAGATCTCTGTAAAGAAAAAATTTATAACAAGGAGTGTTGTTTAAAAATAAAACCTTGAGTGGTTGTGGTGACTCATGCCTGTAATCTCAGCACTTTGGGAAGTCAAGGTGAGGAGACTGCTTAAGCCCAAGAGTTTACACACCAGCCTGGGTAACACAGGAGACCCTGTCTTTACAACACACACACACACACACACACACACACACACACCCACAAAAAAAGAACAAAAAACTTAAAAATTAGCTTGGCATCGTGGTGTACACCTGTACCCTCAGCTACTCTAGAGGCTGAGGCGAGATCACTTGAGCCCATGAGACTGAGGCTGCAGTGAGCCACGATTACATCACTGCACTCCAGCCTGGGCAACAGAGCAAGACCCTGTCTCAAATAACAATAATAAAACAAAATACAATCTTTACAACAAAATATCAAAAGCTCTGAATTGGTGGATGCAATCAAGTAGAGGTCAGAGAAACACATCCAAAGATACAAAGGAAGGAATCTCCATAGAATTTAGAAGGGCTAAAGACTAGACTAAAATAATATCCACATTCCTTCAGTCTCTGTCACTTTGTAATTCTAAGATGCAATCCATAACAAATTTGTCTTTTCTTCTTCCTTGTTTTCTTTGTTCTTTTGTTTTTTTTAAAAAAAAAAACTTCACAAAGAGTTTGATCCTTTTGGAAGTATCAGGGCATCTTTCTCAGTCTGTGTCCTTTATCTTTCTAGGTACTAACCACGAACAATCATCATTTCCTAGTGTAAATTCTTTTGACATCTGCAGGTACCGGTAATTCCTGCTTCTCACATCAGTTCTCCTTCTTACCTGTTATGCAGCCTGATTGCTCACTTATCACTTTCCTTGCTTCCTAGGTTATCTAGATTTTAGTTTACATTGAACAAAACTTTGAAGCACAGGAATAATTGCTCTGTAGACTTAATTCTCTCTAATAAATTGACCCTTTATTGGGTCCAGTTTCCTTTTCCCCTCAAAGACATTTAGTTATTCCATAATTGCTGTTGACATAACAAAAACTTTCAAAAATATTTATATTGCTACTCTCCAAAAGATAGCAATAAAACAAGAGTTTACTTTCATGACATGTGGAAGTTTTTCCTAGTAATTTTCCCCCACGTATATTTTATTATTTGCATTTCCAACTGATTAAAAAGATGCAGTACATTTTTAAAGGATATATTTGGGCAAATGTGGAATTTATTCAGAAAATAGTAATATAACTGTTTACCATTTTGTGCATGTCCTGAAGTCATTGTAACTTTACTTAGAAACATAACAAATATTTGTAGTTTTTTATTAAGAATGGCCACCAGAGTCAAGGTTAAATAAATAATTTTTGTTTGGTAATACATATTAAATTTTATTTCTTGTTACTAAGGAACAAATTAAGACTTTTGCCCTATTTCACATATTCAGACTTTCATGATCACCTTTTCAAAACGATAAGTCAGGTCTAAAATAGATTTATCTTTCCGTTTCTCAGTGTGAGAAGTAATGAGTGAAGCAAATGTAAATTACTTTTATTTATTTATTTTTTTTGGCACAAGTCAAACAAAGTGCATCAAAAAGAGCAACTCTGAAGGTGTTCAAAGTTGGTTTCCTAGTTCAGCCAATACTTGCTGCCATCTGCTGGCCTAAGCGAAAACTGCAAGGAATGGACAGGTGTGGAAGGAGTTTGATCAGGTTTGTGCCAGTTCAGAATCTTCCTTTTAGAAATACTGTCCACCCCAGCTTCAGAGCCGGTGCCTTCTGACTGGCAAAGGGAAGAAGAGGGTAGATGGTTGATGGCTGTCTGCCCCCAGGGTAATAAGTATTTGCTGTGGTCCGAGAGTCTGGTGACGGGCACCTTCATTTCAAGCTCCCCCTTCCTTACCCTGGATTGCAAAGCAATAGAGTTCATTTCTTATTGTGTGGCATAACATTTCCTAAAATGTTACTTCAAGGAAAATTGGCTCTCCTTGGTCAGTGGTTGGAGGTTATGTACAAATTGCGACATTCAGACATAGAACTTTGAAATATGTGGGCGTTGATTTTTAAATCAGGAAAGGCTGGGGCAGTGGCTCACACCTGTAATCCCAGCACTTTCTAAGGCTGAGGCAGGGGGATCATTTGAGACCAGGAGTTCAAGACCAGCCTAGCCAACATGGTGAAACCCTGTCTCTACTAAAAATAAAAAAATTAGCTGGGTGTGGTGGCACATGCCTGTAATCCCAACTAGTTGGGAGGCTGAGGCAGGAGAATCACTTGAACCCAGGAGGTGGAGATTGCAGTGAGCTCAGATCATGCCACTCCACTCCAGCCTGGGTGACAGAGACACTCTGTCTCAAAATAAAAATAAATAATAAAATTTTAAAAATACAAGAGTTGACACAAAAGTCTGAATTATGCCTCAGATTGTGCTTCTTATGGTTTGACCAAAGACTTGAAAGGGTCATGCTGATATATGGAAGAGGAACATTCTCAGCAGATGGAACAGACATTGTAGAAGCTCTGTAGTGGAAGGACAGGTGCAGGTTCACAGGACAGCAGTAGGCTAGTGTGGCTGAAACAGAATAAGCCAATGGAGAGCAGTTCGTTGCTTCTCTTGGAAAATGGGAACACAGCGGGCTCCATTCCCACTTTGCTGGGGCAGGATATGGCTGAGCCTATTAGGTGATACATGAGCTTTCCTGCTCAGCACAGTTCCCACAACTTTCTGTTATCTCCCCACACAAAGCCGGAGGGTCAGTTGTCATTAACCTTCCTTGCCATATATATATGTAGAGACTTTTCTTTTAACCTGTGTGGGACAGAGCCTGCTAGTTGCCTGCTCTCGCACTCCCCTCTTTTCTTGCTAGTGATTGACATCTCTTTTATCAGGAGATGGCATGGACCCAGTTAAAATTCATATTTTCCTTTATCCCTTGTAGATAGTAATGACCAATGAGGTATATGTGAAAGTTTATGGGCAAGACTTCAGGGAATATTCTTTTAAAATGGCTGACTCAGCTGCAAGCATTCTTCCCCTCCCCGCCTTTTTTCCATTACTTCCTAAATAAAGAGTAGACATGACAGCAGGAGCTTTAGCAGCTATTTTGGAACCTACACTGACCTGAGGATGGAAGTCAAGGGCTCAACATGGTGAAAAAGAAAGATAGAACAAACTCAAATCTCTGATAACCATGGAGATAATATACTGGTTCTGGACTATCTCCAATAGACCTCCCCCTCCTCCTCCTCCTCCCCCCCCCTCCTCCTCCCCCC
>PVKV010009387.1:0-81409 GCA_004027835.1 Alouatta palliata | reverse complement strand
GCTCCCCTCCCTGTGTCCATGTGTTCTCATTGTTCAACACCCGTCTATGAGTGAGAATATGCGGTGTTTGGTTTTCTGTTCCTGTGTCAGTTTGCTGAGAATGATGGCTTCCAGGTTCATCCATGTCCCTACAAAGGATGCAAACTCATCGTTTTTGATGGCTGCATAATATTCCATAGTGTATATGTGCCACATTTTCACTGTCCAGTCTATCATCGATGGGCATTTGGGTTGGTTCCAGGTCTTTGCTATTGTAAACTGTGCTGCAATGAACATTTGTGTGCCTGTGTCCTTATAGTAGAATGATTTATAATCCTTTGGATATATACCCAGTAATGGGATATTTAAAAATATTATATTTCACCTGGAAAAATGAAATGGCAAATTCTTAAGAAATGATTCAAACTCTGAAGTTAACTAGTCTGAAGTTAGATTAGTTAACCAGTCTACTGTTATTATATATCCATGAGATTGAAATACCATACATTTATCTTTTGGACACAGTAATAACTTCAATTAGACATTGGCAGAGATCAAATTAGCTAAATGATTACTAGTTTCCATTACCATACTTCCATGGTCTTATTTGAAAAGTGGCGATGTCATTTTAAAAAAAGCTCAAAGAAAATATTTAAGTCTAAATAACTAACTTGGATTCAAATTTTACAAGCTGGTATAGATTATCTTTGTCTTTATCTTATTTGAACATAGTAATAAAGCATAGAGTTTAATACTGTTTTTAATAGAAAAGGGGGCCCTCAAAGACCAATTAGTCTAGGGTTCACAGAAGTCATAATATGGCCCTAGGCTAAACATGCTCTTGTAGTCAGAAAGCCTTCAGGCAGAAAGTCAGGGATGCAAAAACTAGGACATTACAATATCTGCTACAGCGTATTTGCAAGTGTTACAATATTTGCTTTTTGTGGAGCACTCACTGTGTGCCATTTACTCCCCACCCTGTCATATAATTATCCCCTAATACAGGCACACGCACTCTCACAAATGCTTCTGACAAATTCAATTTATTTTTTTTTTACTGACCCGTGTAAAAGTGACTGCATCTGGGAAACATTCTCTGATCCCATGACTGGACCTGATGCAGTGTTTATGTACTTTCAAATCCTTTTATGTTGCCCCTGTTACTGTGCTTTTCACTCTGGGCTTTTATCTTCACCCGCATTCTTGCTCTCTACTAGATTATGTCTCTTGTGAGGGTAGAATCCATTTTTGCACATGCTTGGACTAGCACATAGTAGGTAACAAGTAATTATTGGACAAGTTAAACTGATTAGTAGTAATGAAATTATTCTTAGTATTTGGAATTAAGTTCCCTAAAAAGAGTATGCTGGAACATGTTATGTAAAGTTGGCTAAGTCCTGACATTGTTTTCCAGAATCATCTTCTCTGTACACTTGTGAGTGAAAGTTAGCTAAAAGAGGAAAGTGCATGAGATTTGGCAGAAGTAAAGCAGAAACCACTACTCTCCGAATGTTGTCACAATCAGCCAAAGTAACAGACACATGGAGATGCCCATCTATTTCTCACTCTTCTCTGTTTCACATCAGTTCATCTTCCTGACTCCTGGCCATACTAAACTGAAAGTGGATTCACGTGCACCATTAAGGGCTTGGCTAGAGACCTACAGCAGTGATGACTACACACAAGGAACAGCTTCCTCAGAGTTGGCAGTTTAGTTTCAACAGAACTTGTCAGGGGTCCCTGTTCATGGTTCCTCTTTAGTGTCCAAATATATTTGGTTTCTTCGATGTCTCTGAAAGCTTCAACTTGGTTTAGACATTTTGATTATCAACTCTTTCTCCCATTTTCCATTTCCAGATTTTCAGCTCCCTCATTCTCCCATATTTGTTATAGCTAATTATTATAAAATATCAATTTTTCCTGAATGTCTAATTGTATAGCTGTACTATAAGTTATTAAACTACTCCTATAATGTCATATATTTGGTTTATTCTCACCTTTTCAATCTTAACGCTGTAGAAAACAATCTTACATATAAGTAAACCTTCATTAACATATCCTAATACATTGCAGTATTGATCTTGACATTTTTTCAGGCTGTAGAGCTCTACATGTCATATGTTCTCTCAGTAAGCAATTTTGAAAAGAAATTGGAAGAATTATGTATGTTCTGTTTTAATGTTTGAAATGCTTGTGTAACATAGTGTACTCATCAGAGTTCTCCAAAGAGACAGAACCAATAAGATATAGATATTGATAATGAAGATAGAGAGAGAGAGACAGGGAAAGAGAGAGAGAGAGAGATAGGTTATAGATAGAGTGAGGATTTATTATGGGAATTGGCTTATGCAATTATGGAGGCTGAAAAGTCCTGCAACAGGCTATCTGTACCAAAGACCTGATGACCTGGGGTGAAGGGAGAGGAGAGTGTGTTGTAAGTACTGAGTCCACAGGCCAGAGATTCTGGAATTATGCCGTCTGAGAGCAGGAGAAGTATGTCCCAGCTCCAGAAGAGAAAGGGTGTACATTTTTCTTTTCTCTCTCTCTTTTTTTTTAAATCCAGGGTCCCAACCAAGTGAATGGCGCCCGTCCACATTGTGGGTGAATCTTCCCCCACTCAATCAATTGACTTGATAATCCAAAAAAGCTGAGATTGAAAAATCCTAGCCGAAGTAATTTTTTAAGATAAATTTTCCCTCTGTGTCTCCTTGCAGTCATGACAAGATAGGTGGGTCACAGTAGCGTGAACGGAGGCTTTTCATCCACCTCAAGCCTAGTATGAGAAACTTTAGAGGGCCACATGGAAAATTTGATAATTATTACCTGGAATCTTTTTTAGGAGAGGTGATGGGATGAAGGGGCAGAAATTAATGATAGTTGGCCTAAATCCAAAAGACTAAAGATAAATACCTGGGGCTGGAATGCCCTGTCTAGGGGCAGAGGGAGAAAAAGTGGCTACGTTGGGAGGAAGCTGTGTATAGCAGACATGAGTACAACCCATGAACCAGATGTGGGACCCCTTGTAGAGAGCCAGCCAGGAATTAACTTCACAGGGACTTTGCCCAAGAGAGTCTCCTGGAGGCATTGTAGTACTCCAATATAGAGTCGTGTTGAGAAGGTTTTAAAATGCCAGGATATGAGGGCTCAAATAATAAGAAAACCAGAAAAAATCCAGCTCACATAGAACTTTTAGTTGGATGTTCTCAATGAGAAAATCTCTGAGAAACCTACAGAAGCATTCATGAGAGAAAAGCCAGATTTAAAATTCACCGTTTGCAGTAGGCACCAATGCCATTCACAAATATACCAATAAAATAAGCCTTTTCAAGTCTCACATCATATCTTCTGCCTTGTTCACAGCTATAACTAAAAGGTTGGAAACAGCAATTAGATAATGGGACTGAGGTACAAGGAAAACACATATTAACTTAAAAACAAAGAGAAGAGGTTTATTAGTCCCTTCTTCATGACTGCAGGCTTCCCAGATTCAAGTTGTTCCAAGACAACTGAAGTAAGAAGACACAACTTTAAGAGATGTTCAGAATTTCTATATTAGACTGTGGTGGGTATTGTAACAATTAATTATAACTGCTATTTGATCAAAGTAATAAAAATAAATTTTAATACATTAGAATGATCAAATAATTACAGGCTTCTGATATTTCATCCAAGATACAAAGAATGAGTCCACAAATTTACATGAAAAACAAAAAAATGTATCCTATTCAAACCCTATAGAATCTTGTTCTTTCAGCATAATGGTTACATTCATTCTGGTTATAAAAACAACAAAAGCATCAAGCTCTGCATACAAAAAGATCATGTTACTCCTTAAACTTTCATAAACCTTTAGAATTTACCAAAGGGAAAAACAAAAACACAGTTCCATATGTGTTATATTCCAGGCCATAAATAAATGTTAGATTTGTAGTCTAATGAGGTCTTAGGTTTAACTCATATAAAGAGGCAAAGTGCCTGCCAGCTTATACTAAGTCAATGAATCAGCTTTGTTATACATTGCCTTTTTGATATTAAAAAATAAAAAATAAAACCAACTATCTGGTTTTTAAAATTTTTCTCTATTATTTGCAATCTAACAAAATTAGTTGCAAAACGAGTAGTTTTTAACATTAAATTTTTATTTTATTAATTAAAATGTTTGAAAATATTTTCAATATCAAACAAGCAAATTACCACTTCATTTTTTGTTTTTAAATATATAATATAAATATATTCTTTGGTACTCCTTTGTATTTCTTTACTTTCTTTCTAAAGCCTATCTGTCTAGGATAATTTGGTCATAAAATTCCTAGCCAAGAAACAATTTTCACTTCCACCTATGCACCAATAGGTAATAAAGAATGTGAGATTTGTTGTAAAAGCATAATATAAATATGCAATGATGGCATAAACTTGTGATAGAAAATATTATAATCAATACTGTTGTTGTATACTGATAGATACTTTATTTTTGTGTTAGACAAAATTACATTCAATGACCATCAATAAAATGTGCCAAAGGCATACATTTTCAAATGAAATACTTATCTGTTCCTTGACAAAAAAGTAACTTTCCATTATGTATGAGGAAATACCTTACATGCGAACGGCATCATAAAATAAAATAAAAAATGTATTTACAAATGGAAGATATAATTAGACACACAAAGAAATAGAAAGAGTATTGTTCATAGAAGCTATTAAGTTTCAGGTCACTTACTAGTTATTTGTCTTAAGCAAGTCATTTAATTTTTCAACGCATGATGCCTTATCAGAAAAACAAAATAAAACAAAAATACTGTGAATATATACTTAGAGCTGCTGTAGAGTTTAAAAAAAATCCACTGGCATTATATCTAATTTCATTCTACTCCTGTGGAAGTACTATTATTTTCTCAGTTTTACAGATAAGAAAACTAAAGTGTATGTAACTTTAGTGACTTTTCTAAAGCCCCATAGAAATTAGGGACAGAGTCAGGTTTTCTGACTATTATGATTATTTATCCCTAATTAACAACCTTCCTTTATGTGTTAATCAGTTTTCACATTGCTATAAAGAACTGCCTGACTCTGGGTAACTTATAAACAAAAGAGGTTTAATTGACTCACAGTTTCACATGGCTGGGGAGGCCTCAGGAAGCATACAATCATGGTGGAAGGCACCTCCTCACAGTGTGGCAGCAGAAAGAACGAGTGCCAGTAGGGGAAATGCCAGACACTTATAAAACCATCAGATCTCGTGAAAACTCACTAAGTATCAGGACAACAGCATGGGGGAGACCGCCCTCATGATTCAATTACCTCCCACTGGCTCCCCACTGCAACACATAGAGATTATGAGAACTACAATTCAAGATAGAAATTAGAATAGGAACACAGCCAAACCATATCACCTTAGCCCCGTGTTAATCCAATAACTTAAAAGAAAAACTCTTTTGTTATTGCTCCTGCTTTGGTCCATTGATTAGGATCAGCTGCTCCACAGGATGTCAGCTAGTACTAAAAACATCAGCTGCCTGTTTAGTTTGGAATATCAAAGACAGTTCACCTATGTAACAAAGCTAATGTTGTCTATTGATTGGTCATTTTTCTTGGGCTGTAAAACAGTGATTACACATGGTTTCTCCATATGGTTTAGGCTTTTGAGCATGGTAGTTGTTTCCACAAGGAAGATTCACAAAAGCAAAAGTTCAAAAGGACTGAGAAAGAAACTGCAAGACCCTGTTTGTGATGTACATTAGCCTATGAGACAAAGCAGTGTCATTCTACTGCATTTAAACCAGCCCAGATTTAATGTGGAGGGAAACTACAAGGACATGGACACTTGGAGACAGGAATTGTTACAGGGAAATTTTGGAGTCTAATTACCATATTGACTACAAAGCTACTCCATCAAATTATCTTTGTATGATGGTATCTGCCTCAATTATTTCAAATGTGGTTACTGAATATAAAATGGAAAACAATTAATGACTTGCTATACCAGAATCATGTATCTGTGTTAAAGAGGAACTGTGTTAAGAAAAACCTCTTCCCGGGTCCACAAGGAGCATAGTTTCAAAGACAGGAGTTTCCCGGCTCCACGTCTCCATCTGGGAATGTAAAGTTCTTTGTCTGGGTTTCCAGTGCAAGGGCTAGGTAGAGAAGTCCAGGTGGGCTCCTCTGTCCAAAGCTTCAGAAGCTCTGGGAGGAGGGATCTCTGTTGTGGACCAAGTAGCCAATCCAGTATCAAAGTCAAAGATCAATCACTCCAGAGGAAGTTTGAAAGAACTCCTCTCACTGGACTAGAACACGAATGGGGAGGGAATAACTCAAGGGTTAAAACTCCCACTACTCCTTACCTGAAAGGAAATCCCTCTCCTGGTTCCCCTCTCACAACAGCATGGGAGCTCTCTCAAATTCTTTTTTTCTCTACTTCTGCCTAATAATTCACTTTTCTGCAAAACTCTGGGTCCAAGATATTTATTCGAACAGGAAGCTCACCGCATCTCCTGGGCCCTTTTCACCATTCTTCAGAGTAAGAAAGCCCAAGAACCTCTTGGGATCGGGAAATTGGGAGCATCTTCTGGATGCCACCCACCCCACTTTCCCCCCACAACCCCCACCCCCCCATTATATCTGTCCACTAAACAAGTCCATGAAACTCTGACCATATAACATATTTACAGGAATCTAAAGTAAATTATTTTCTTTCCACATATATCTTTTTACTCAAAACACTTTATACCTAAAACAAAGTGAATATGTAGATTTCAATATCAGTTTGACTTATGTTAAAATCCTGACACTACCAATTACAATATATATAACATTGATATAATAATGGATAATATTATAGGGTTTCAGTATACTTGCTAATAAAACAGAGAATCATAAAAATTAGATATAATTACTTCTTTTGTTGGTTGAAAAGATTAAATAATATAGAGCATTAAGAATACTTAGCATGAGACCTGAAAAGTAGTAAATATATGAAAGCTACCTTTATTATACACAGCCAACAATTGAATGTAGCAAATATAAATTTTAGCATATAAACATAATGAACAGAAAATGTAACTTTATTTTATTTATGATAAACTTAATTTCTAGTTCATAACTCCATTTTGTAAGTAGTAGTTTTATCTTGGTCACTGCAAGGAAATTTCAATAAACTTATAGCCTTCCTACCTTTCTCTAAGATAGTCTCAGTGGGTTGGAAAAGGAAATCTCATATAACCTTGGGAATACTGAAGAGCAGACAAATCTGTGCTATGTTCCCAATTGGATCCCCAGGAAATGTCTTAAAATGCCCAGTTTTTCTTGCTCCTACCATGTGATGCACCTGGGACAAAGATCCTTAAGTTTTACCTGTTTCCTCATGATCCCAGGCTGCTTGAGAAAGAGCAAATATTTTCCAAGCACAGGGAGTGGTAAGTTAGTAGCTGAGAGGAAAAAAAGGCACTAGAAAGGGCGTGTATTTAGGTTCAGTGTGTTGCGACAGTGTTCCGACCTGAAAGAGGGCATTTTAACAGATGACAGCACGGCCATGAGACTGAAGCCTAGAGGCCATCCATTGCCCCATCCTGTACCATTACTAGAGCCTCCCAGAACAAAGGATAGAGTCGGATAACAAAGTGGCAAGGCAATACACTAAATTGACGGGGATTACAATTATCTCCTTCATTGGAATAATATTTCTGAAAAATAATTTTCATTCCATTTATAGAGAGAATGTAACATGTTTATACTTGAATTACTTGCCAAGATTTGCATCAGGTGCATATGCATCCAAAAGAAATGTAATTACAAAGAGTTTCCCACTTACTTTTTTTTAACAGATCAAGTCATAGTTCTGCTATCATATATGGAAACATTTATCACCTGACTGCCATAAAATCAGTTTAAAGATTCATTGTTAGATAAATTAGCTTGTGGGTAAAATTGGTTATGTACTAAATTGAACAGTCCAGATTACTTCCATGTGTAACTTCATGAAAATCTATGTCAAATTTAAATATTTTTTTTCTTTGAGACGATCTGACGAAATTATCACAAAACAAAATGGAATATAGTGATAGAATGTAGATCACATAAGTAGAGATCACTTATGCACAGGATGTAAAAACTTCCTAGAGTCTGCAGAGATCTTCCTGGCAGTTGCTCAAAAGTCCATTTTCAAGTTCGAAGGACAGAAATATTCACTTCTAATGAATTTTCATTTGTCCTGCCATGGCATGGGACTTAAGATCTCAAGACAACTGGACTGCTGTGAATTAATATATCATTTCCTCCTGTTTTCCATGTAGCATTCTGTTGTGTTTATATAGCACCACGTCAAACCTCATAAATCAACTTCTGAGACAGGATAAACAGCCACATAGCAAAAACCATGTGGACAAATGCTTGAGCTCACAAGTCACAGCTCAGTGAGCAGCCTTCCCAAAAACATCTACCTCAGCTCCTGTCAGTGACTTTCCCAGAACATGCTGCATTTTCCTTCTGTGTTTTCACCAAACTCACCCAGGCTGATGACATGCAATCAAAGCTTCAAAAACAAATCAATGAGTGCCTTACCTTCCACAGGCTGTGTTTTTATCTGGCAGCCAGTGGCAATGGATCCGGTACCTTAGGCATGGGGTAGCATGGCCAAACCACTTGTGTTTTTTGTTTTAGTGCTTCACTGAACAGGATCTAGCATGATTTTTCTAAGTCAGTATGAAGTGTCTCTTGTTAGAATATTTTGAAAACCATTCTTTTCAGTCACTTTGTAATCAATTTTTAAGAAACTGCAGATGGAAACACCAAATTGCTCCTGAAAATTTAAATTCACCATGTAAACTTTGACTTGCTGTGGAAGGAAGTTGACTAACACACCGGGCCCACAGTAGCAAAGAGGGATGCCAGTTGGACTGTATTTCATCAGATGAATTCCTTTGGCTATTTGGCCACAGAAGTAAAAAAAAACTATTTCAGCTAACATTTTAGAGTTTCCCAAAAGAAAATAATCTGGACATCCATTCTCAATGTTCTCCATTACCTTCTTTATATTCCTTAATTATTGGTGAATACTCTCTACCTTAAAACTTATCCATAGTAAACGGAGGATTTTATTCATATTTTTCACTTACTTAGACTTTTTGCTTTTAATATCAAGTGTGGGCCGGGCGCAGTGGCTCATGCCTATAATCCCAGCACTTTGGGAGGCCGAGGCGGGTGGATCAGGAGGTCAGGAGACCGAGACCATCCTGGTCAACATGGTGAAACCCCGTCTCTACTAAAAATACAAAAATTAGCTGGGCATGGTGGCACACGCCTGTAGTCCCAGCTACTCGAAAGGCTGAGGCAGGAGAATTGCTTGAACCCGGGAAACGGAGTTTGCAGTGAGATCGCACCATTGCATTCCAGCCTGGGTAACAAGAGCAAAACACCATCTCAAAAAAAAAATCAAGTGTGATTCTTCCTGGAAAGACTGGTTTTGGAAGGACTCTCCATGTATCTTTCTCTTTAATAGTGCAGCTTCATTACTCTGTGTAGCTTTTCTTTAGTGTACAATTTAATTATGATATAATTAAATGTGAGCAATAATAACAGCCATATCTAAGGGCATTGAAGATATGCTCTTATCTACAGATTAGCAACATTATTCCATTCCAAAGAACAGAATTTTCTGCAAGAGAAGCAGAGAGTGTGAAACATCTTATGGCGAAATGTTATTTTTCTTGATAATTTAAGGGTGAAGCATTAAAAAAAGATAGATAACTTTTGAGTATGTGTACATGCCAGGTACATTTCCAAGTTGTTGATCTATCTCATTTTTAAATTCTCCACAATATCCTATAAACTAGGAACTACTATAATGTCCATTAAATAAGTGAATAAGGTGCAAAAGACTATTTAACAAAGATTACATAATAAATAGTGGGGGCGAGATTCAAACATAGGATGCCTGGTTTCTGAATCCTTTATTTTATTTTATTTTATTTTATTTTATTTTATTTTATTTTATTTTATTTTATTTTATTTTATTTAAATTGTACTTTAGGTTCTGGGGTACATGTGCAGATCATGCAGGATTGTTGCACAGGTACACACATGGCAATGTGGTTTGCTGCCTCCATCCCTCTGTCACCTACGTCTGGCATTTCTCCCCATGTTATCCCTCTCTGACCTCCCCAACCCCCCGTCCCTCCCTTGGCCCCCCGCAACAGATCTCAGGTGTGTGATGCTCCCCTCCCTGTGTCCATATGTTCTCATTGTTTAACTTCCACTTATGAGTGAGAACATGTGGTGTTTGATTTTCTGTTCTTGTGTCAGGTGGCTGAGAATTATGGTTTCCAGATTCATCCATGTCCATACAAAGGACACAAATTCATCATTTTTCATGGCTGCCGAGTATTCCATGGTATATATATGCCATATTTTCCTTGTCCAGTCTATCGTTGATGGGCATTTGGGTTGATTCCAGGTCTTTGCTATTGTAAATAGTGCTGCTATGAATATACATATGCATGTGTGTTTATAATAGAATGATTTACAATCCTTAGGGCATATATCCAATAATGAGATTGCTGGGTCAAATGGAATTTCTATTTCTAGGTCCTTGAGGAGGCACCACACTGTCTTCCACAATGGCTGAACTAGTTTACACTCCCACCAACAGTGTAAAAGTGTCCCTATTTCTCCATATCTTCTCCAGCATCTGTTGTCTCCAGATTTTTTAATGATCACCATTCTGACTGGTGTGAGGTGGTATCTCAATGTGATTTTGATTTGCATTTCTCTAAAAATCAGTGATGATGAGCATTTTTTCATGTGTTTGTCGACCTCATCTTTGTCTTCTTTTGAAAAATGTCTGTTCATATCATTTGCCTACTTTTGGATGGGCTTGCTCGTATTTTTCTTGTAAATCTGTTTTAGTTCTTTGTAGATTGTGGATATTAGCTCTTTGTCAGATGGGTAGATTGCAAAAATTTTTTCCCATTCTGTTGGTTGCCAGTTCACTCTAATGATTGTTTCTTTTGTTGTGCAGAAGCTGTGGAGTTTGATTAGGTCCCATTTGTCTATTTTAGCTTTTGTTGCCAATGGTTTTGGTGTTTTAGTAATGAAGTCCTTGGCTATGCCAATGTCCTGAATGGTTTTGCCTAGGTTTTCTTCTAGGGTTTTTATGGTGTTAGGTCTTATGTTTAAGTCTTTAATCCATCTGGAGTTAATTTTAATGTAAAGTGTCAGGAAGGGGTCCAGTTTCTGCTTTCTGCACACTGCTAGCCAATTTTCCCAACACCATTTATTAAACAGGGAATCCTTTCCCCATTGCTTGTTTTTGTGAGGTTTGTCAAAGGTCAGATGGCTTTAGATCTGTAGTCGTGCCTCCAGGCCCTCTGTTCTGTTCCATTGGTCTACATCTCTGTTTTGGTACCAGTACCATGCTGTTTTGATTACTGTAGCCTTGTAATATAGTTTGAAGTCCAGTAGCATGGTGCCTCCGGCTTTGTTCTTTTTGCTTAGGATTGCCTTGGCTATGTGGGCTGTCTTTTGGTTCCACATGAATTTTAAGGTGGTTTTTCCAGTTCTGTGAAGGTCATTGGTAGCTTGATGGGGTAGTGTTGAATCTATAAATTACTTTGAGCAGTATGGCCATTTTCATGATATTGATTCTTCCTAACCATGAGCATGGAATGTTTCTCCATCTGTTTGTGTCCTCTCTTATTTCCTTGAGCAGTGGTTTGTAGCTCTCCTTGAAAAAATCCTTTACATCCTTTGTTAGTTGTATTCCTGGGTATTTTATTCTCTTTGTAGCAATTGTGAATGGGATTTTGCTCATGATTTGACTCTCTGTTAGTCTGCTATTGGTGCATAGAAATGCTTGTGATTTCTGCACAATGATTTTTATATCCTGAGACTTTGCTGAAGTTGCTGATCAGTTTAAGGAGATTTTGGGCTGAGATGATAGGGTCTTCTAAATATACATTCAAGTCATCTGCAAATAAAGACAATTTGACTTCCTACTTTTCTATGAATATGCTTTTTTTTTTTTTTTTCTTGCCTAATTGCTCTGGCTAGAACTTCCAATACTATATTGAATAGGAGTGGTGAGAGAGGGCATCCTTGTCTAGTGCCAGATTTCAAAGGGAATGCTTCCAGTTTTTGCCTATTCAGTATATTGGCTGTAGGTTTGTTGTAAATAGCTTTTATTGTTTTTAGATATGTTCCTTTGATACCTAGTTTATTGAGAGTTTTTAGCATAAAGCGCTGTTGATTTTTGTCTAAGGCCTTCTCTGCATCTATTGAGATAATTGTGTGGTTTTTGTCTTTGGTTCTGTTTATTTGGTGGATTATTTTTTATTGACTGGTGTATGTTGAACCACCCTTGCATCCCTGGAATGAAGCCTACTTGATCGTGATGGGTAAGCTGTCTGATGTACCGTTGTAATTGGTTTGTCAGTATTTTATTAAAGATTTTTGCATCTATGTTCATCGTGGAGATTGGCCTGAAGTTTTCTTTTTTTGCTAAGTCTCTGCTGGGTTTTGGTATTGGAATGATATTGGTCTCATAAAATGATTTTGGAAGGATTCCTTCTTTTTGTACTGTTTGGAATAGTTTCAGAAGGAATGATACCAGCTCCTCTTTGTACATCTGGTAGAATTTGGTTGTGAACCCACCTGGACCTGGACTTTTTTTGGTTGGTAGACTATTAATTGCTGCCTCAACTTCAGCTCTTGTTATTGGTGTAGTCAAGGTTTCAACTTCTTCCTGATTTAGGCTTGGAAGGGTACAAGCGTCCAGGAATTTATCCATTTCTTACTGGTTTACTGGTTTATGTGCAGAGAGTTGTTTTTAGTAATGTCTGATTGTAGTTTGTATTTCTGTGGAATCAGTGGTGCTATCCTCTTTATCATTTTTTATTGCATCTATTTGATTCTTCTCCCATTTCTTTTTTATTATACTGGCTAGTGGTCTATTTTGTTGATCTTTTCAAAAAACCATATCCTGGATTTATTGATTTTTTAAAGGGATTTTATGTCTGTATCTCCTTCAGTTCTGCTCTGATCTTAGTTATTTCTTGTCTTCTGCTAGCTTTTGAGTGTTTTTTTTTAATCTTGCTCCTCTACCTCTTTCAATTTTGACAGTAGGGTATTGATTTTAGATCTTTCCTTGCTTCTCATGTGGGCATTTATGCTATAAGTTCCCTCTAGACACTGCTTTAATTCTGTCCCAGAGATTCTGATATGTTGTGTCTTCATTCTCGCTGGTTTCAAAGAACATCTTTTTTTTTGCCTTCATTTCATTGTTTATCCAGTCTACATTCAGGAGCCAGTTGTTCAGTTTTCATGAGGCTCTGTGGTTCTGAGTTAGTTTCTTAATTCTGAGTTCTAATTTGATTGCCCTGTGGTCTGAGAGACTGTTTGTTATGATTTCCATTCTTTTGCATTTGCTGAAGAGTGATTTACTTCCAATTATGTGGTCAATTTTAGAGTAGGGGTGAGGTGGTGCTGAGAAGAATGTGTATTCTGTGGATTTGTGGTGGAGATTTCTGTAGATGTCTGTTAGGTCAGCTTCGTCCAGATCTGAGTTCAAGTCCTGGATATCCTTGTTAATTTTCTGTCTCATTGATCTGTCTAATATTGACAGATCAATATTAGACAAAGTCTCCTACTATTATTGTGTGGGAGTCTAAGTCTCTTTGTAGGTTGTTAAGAACTTGCTTTAGGTACCTTGGTGCTCCTGTATTGGGTACGTATATATATAGGATCATTAGCTCTTCTTGATGCATTGATCCTTTTACCATTGTGTAATGCCCTTCTTTGTCTCTTTTGTTCTTTGTTGGTTTAAAGTCCATTCTATCAGAGACTAAGATTGCAACTCCTGCTTTTTTTTGCTCTCCATTTGCTTGTTAAATCTTGCTCCATCCCTTTATTTTGAGCCTATGTGTGTCCTTGCATATGAGATGGGTTTCCTGAATACAGCACACTGATGGGTCTTGACTTTTTACCCAATTTGCCAGTCTGTGTCTTTTGATTGGGGCATTTAGCCCATTTACGTTTAAGGGTAATATTGTTATTTGTCAATTTTATCTAGCCATTTTGTTGTAAGCTGGATGTTTTGCCCATTAGTTGATGCAATTTTTTCATTGTGTTGATGGTCCTTATCATTTGGTATGTTTTTGGAGTGGCTGGTACTGGTTGTTCTTTTCCTTGTTTAGTGCTTCTTTCAGCTCTTGTAAGGCAGGTCTGGTGGTGATGAAGTCTCTCAGCAATTGTTTGTCCACAGAGGATTTTATTTCTCCTTCGCTTATGAAGCTTTATTTGGCTGGATATGAAATTCTAGGTTGAATGTTCTTTTCTTTAAGAATGTTGAATATTGGCCCCCACTCTCTTCTGGCTTGCAGGGTTTCTGCTGAGAGATCTGCTGTGAGTCTGATGGGCTTCCCTTTGTGGGTAACCCGACCTTTCTCTCTGGCTGCCCTTAGCATTTTTTCCTTCATTTTATGCCTGGTGAATCTGATGATTATGTGCCTTGGGGTTGCTCTTCTTGAGCATTATCTTTGTGGTGTTCTCTGTATTTCCTGGACATGAATGTTGGCTTGCCTTGCTTGGTTGGGGAAGTTCTCCTGGATAATATCCTGAAGAATGTTTTCCAGCTTGGATTCATTCTCTCCATCACATTGAGGTACACCTATCAAACGTAGATTAGGTCTTTTCACACAATCCCATATTTCTTGGAGGCTTTGTTCATTTCTTTTCATTCTTTTTTTTCTCTAATCTTGCCTTCTCATTTTATTTCATTGAGTTGATCTTCAGTCTCTGACATCCTTTCTTCTGCTTGGTCGATTCGGCTATTGAAACTTGTGTATGCTTCATAAAGTTCTCGTGCTGTGTTTTCAGTTCCATCAAGTTGTTTATATTCTTCTCTAAGCTGTTTATTCTAGTTAACATCTCATCTAACCTTTTTTCAAGGTTCTTAGTTTCTTTGCATTGGGATGGAACATGTTCTTTTAGCTCAGAGAAGTTTGTTATTACTCACCTTCTGAAGCCTGTTTCTGTCAGTTTATCAGATTCATTCTCCATCCATCTTTGATCCCTAGCTGATGAGGAGTTGTGATCCCTTGGAGGAGGAGAGGCCTTCTGGTTTTTGGTGTTTTCATCCTTTTTGTGCTGGTTTCTTCCCGTCTTAGTGGCTTTATCTACCTGTGGTCTTTGTAGTTGGTGACTTTCAGATAGGGTCTCTGAGTGGACGTCCTTTTTGTTGATGATGAAGTTCTTTCTTTCTTTCTTTTTCTTAGTTTTCCTTCTAACAGGCCCCTCTGCTGCAGGACTGCTGGAGGTCCACTCCAGACCCTGTTTGCCTGGGGATCACCCACGGGGGCTGCAGAAGAGTAAGGGTTGCTGCCGGTTTCTTCTTCTGTTACCTTCATCCCATAAGCGTACCTGCCAGATGTCGGCCTGAGCTCTCTTTTATGAGATGTTTCTTTGCATATATGGGGGTTGGGGAACTGCTTGAGGAGACACTCTGTCCCATATAGGAACTCAAGTTCTGTGCTGGGGAGCTCCGTTGTTCCGTGCAGAGCTGCTGGGCGGGTACTTTTAAGTCTGCTGCAGGGGAACTCATAACTGCCTCTTTTCCAAGGTGCTCTTTCCTGGGAAGTTTCACTTTATTTATACGTTCCCGTCATGCTGCTGCCTTTTTTCATAGATGCCCTGCCCCGCATGGAGTAGTTTAGTCACAGTCTGCCAGCAAAGGCATTGCTGAACTGCTGCAGGCTCTGCAGACTCAGTATTGGTGGAACTGCCTCAGTATTGGTGGACTGCCCCGGTAGTGGTGGTCACCCTTCCCCCTACTGAGCTGGACCGTCCTGGGTCCAGCTGTGCTTGCTGCGAAACTCTCAATCCAGAGTGTTTCAGATTGCTTGTTTTGTTGGGGTGGTACCTGCCGAGCCAGATCACCTAGCTCCCTGTCTCTGCCCCCTCCCTTTCAGTTGAATAGGTAGCTCTATCTCCCAGGCATTCCAGGTGCCAACTGAAATGGCCACCCAGATTTGTGTGAGTTTCTGTGCGCCAACCCGGCACTGGCTGAAACCGCCAGGCTGAAAACTTGTGTTGCTTTTTGGCCCAGGAATCTCCTGGTCTGTGGGCAGTGAAATTTTGTTTGGAAATGATATGGGCATTCACCCTCTTCGTTGTTCTTGCTGGGAACTGCACTCCGGAGCTGTTCCTATTTGGCCACCTTGGATCAGAACCCCTCCGAATCCTTTATTATATTCACTACTGTGGTTTACAGTCAGACTATAATATATTTTTTTCTTTTTTTCTTAAATGGTAACAGAGGGGAGCATACTTCCTGAATAGCAGAGAGAATACTTTGTTCAACTCATTCTCCCTGTAAAATAATAAAAATATAGGCAAAACAACGAAAATCTTATTTTAGAATTCTGGCATTTAGCCAAAACCACAGAACAAACAGACAACTTATCATTAAACTGATGTTGTCAGTGATTTTTCACGTTGGGACTTTTCCCATCCCTTCTTTACCTTGGTAACTGGAGCAATAAGTAACATAAAGCCAGTAGCTCTGCAGACAGTGGAAATATGTACCTACATTTGGAACTCTGTGAAAAGCATCATTCCAAGAGCACAGTCAGTATTTTGTCCTAACTTTTCCCATGGAGATCACTATTCTCAAGAGTGTGGTGGCTATTTGAGTCGACTCATAGTTCTGCTTAGTTAGGGGCACAGAGAATTCCAAGTAGAATAAACCCATAAAATAGATATCTAGATACAGCACAGCCAAATTGTCAAAAGTCAGGCACAAAGAAAAAAATTTTTAAGCAGCAAGAGAAAAATGATTTATCACATGCAAGAGACCTTCGAAGTTAAAGGCTGACCACAGTGGAAACCACAGAAGACACTTGAAGGACTTCTTCAGTGTTAAAAAAAAAAAAATCAACTAAGCTAACCTCTTCTTCAAAACAAAGGGAAAATTAAACATTTCCAGATAAATGAGAACTGAAAAAAATTCATTGTTACCAGATTCATCCTACAAGAAAGAAAATTTTGAGATCCAAAATAAAGTATACTAAAAGGTAATTTGAATCCATGTGAAGAAATAAAGAGTAGTGATAAAGGAAACTACAGAAGTAAATATTCTACAAAGTAAGAATGCATTTTTGTATGTAACACATCTCTTATCTGTTTTAGATAATATTATATAAGACAACAATCATAAAAGTTTGCTGGGATTATAACATAAAAAGATGGATTTTGTATGACAGTAACAATCCAAACAAGAGGAACAGGAATGTGGATTGAAGTTACTTTTAATATCCAGAGAAGATGTAAAAATGGCCAATAAGCATATGAAAAGATGCTCAGTATCATTAGTCATTAGGGAAATGTCAATCAAAACAAGAAAATACCATTTCTATTGGAATGGCTAAAACTAAAACACAGACAACAGCAAATTTGGCTAAAATGTGGAGAAGTTGGAACTCTCATACATTGCTGGTAAAAACAGAAAATGAGCAATCATTTTGTATTTAGAAAATGGTAGCTTCTCAAAGTGCTGGAGATGAGAATTATCATATGACCCAGAAGTCATAACTAGGAGAAATAAAAATATGCCTAAGTAACAAACTCTGTTCACAACATTATTCATAATCTGACAATGTGAAAAGGACCCAAATATGTACCCCCTCGTGAATGGATAAACAAAGGTAGTATATTTATGCAATGGAATATTATTTCTCAATAAGAAAGAAATGAAGTACTGGAACATATTAGGATTTGGATGAACTTAGAAAGCATTATGCTTACTGAAAGAAGCCAGATAGAAAACACCAACTATTATATGATTTCATTTAAACAAAGTCTAACACATACAAATGTATAGATAGGAAATAGATTGGTTGTTGCTTGTTGTTAGAGAAAGAGTATAGGAAGAATGGAGAATGACCACGTATGGGCTTGGGGTTTCTTAGCTATCGAAAATATTCTGAAATTAAAGTGTGATAATTACTCCACAGTTCTGTGAATATACTCTTTAAGCAAAGCATATACTTTACATGAATGGATTTTATTTTATGTGAAGTATATCTCAATAAAATTGTAAAAGAGAATGACAAAAAAACAGAGCAACTGAACAGCAGGGGAAAAGTAAAGATAAAGAGACTTTCTTGGGTGGTTGAAAATTTGTTTGGAGGTTAATCAGTACAATAGCCAACAGAAAACCACTGAAAATTCTAGTATCTGCTACATTTGTGAATTAGCTAGTAGAAACAAACTAATTAGAACCATCTTCATAGTTGATAATTCTATAGCTTAAGTCAAGGCATCTGACAATTGCAAATTTAGAGCCTCGAAATTTCCTAACATTAATATGTTAGCACAGTTACAAGTTCTTTTTCTGTCTGAATCCAGACCAGCTTGATACTTGGACCATTATCTGCACAAAAGGCAACAGTAAGCAACTTAAAACCAAAAGAAAGAAGGTTTAGACAGGATTGGAGAGTAACTTTCTTTGAGTCATTGTTGATTGATTTTTAAAGTACTATAGTGAAGTTAAATAAAACGTATTTTTTGAAAAACTTGCATATTCCTTGACACAGAGCCAATTAACTACATATGTGTGTGTATATATATATATGTGTGTGTATATATGTGTATATATATGTGTGTGTGTATATATACACATGTAGTTGTTACTTTACTTGTTGTTATTTAATTAGTTGAGTCTTTGTGCCAGACCACTAAACACTATTGTTTTTATTTGTTTTTAGAAATATACGTGTGTGTGTGTGTATGTGTATACACTATATTTAGTAACTATGTACAGCTCATGCTAAATTACTCATTCAAACTTTTTTTTTCAGGATAAAATTTCAAGCAGGTGGCCCGTGGATGAAAATTAAAGTCAAAATTGAATTTTTTTTGAATAGGCGGACCAGGTAAGCTATAATCTAAATATAATGGTGCCATAGCACGTCTCCATATTTTCTAAGGGTGTCATACTATACAAGTATACTGTATATCACCTAATGCTTTCAAATAAAAAACCACCTTAGCTACTAAGAAAGCAATAAAGCTCTGATAGTTATGATGAATCCTTGAATCCTGAGTGAATTACTGAACAGACAACAGGCATTTCAATTACTTTCATCTTCCAACTTGGGACAGAGAGAGCATTCACTCACAACGTAGGACTTACATTCTTTACACCTACAAATTATTTTTGTATTTTAGTTTCAGAAGCACATATGTCCAAGCCAAAATAATTAAAACTTCTGCTTTTTTAAAAAGGGCATTTAAAAATACGTTTCACCTCAATTTAAAATATACATTATTAATTATAAAGATTTAAAAAGCAACTAATTTGAAAGAGTATCATCATAACAAGCGCCTGATTAAGACAAGTTTGTAGTGAAAGAATGGCTACAATACAGGATCTAGAGACAACTAGTTTGCCACATGTCTTGCTGACCCCTGACTTCTTCCCTTTAGTAGGAATAATTTTCTGGTAATAATAAGTCTGAGGATGCTACTCTGTCTTTTTTTCTCTATTTCCTCATACTCGGAATTATCAGGCTAAATACTTGGCTTTAATGATACTTGTTTATCTTAAGAAGTAAATATTACATAGGTAATATAATTATGCTGCTTAGGTACATAGTCTGGATTCAAGTATTGTTTTATAAATAATAAAGCTAAAATCTGTTTCCAGGTTCTCTGACACGTGTCATGCTGGTCTAGGAAAAAGTCATAAATCTCTCATTTTTCATTTATTCATCCATTTACGTATTCAACAAATATTTAAGTACACAATATGTACCAAACTCTGCAATAGATGCTGAAGTGATGGCATAAATCAAAGATATGATCATAGAGGTATGAAGTTTAAAATCAAGTGGCATGTTCAGATATTGAATGAATAATTACAGCTCTGATGAGTAATATAAGGTATATTCATAGCATATCATGGGACAACACAATAAGGTAGAGGACTTAAAGGGGACAAGAAATGGTGTTTTCTAGCTGAAGGTCTTAGCATCAATGAGGTTAGAGAGAAATTGAAGAAAGATTTGAGCTATAAGAAATAAGACTAAAAAAATTTGAACAGACATTTTAAAAAGTAATTATTTATTTATTTATTTGAGATGGAGTCTTGCTCTGTTGCCCGGGCTGGAATGCAGTGGCGTGATCTCACCTCACTGCAAACTCAACGTGCCAAATCAAGCAATCCTGACCCAGCCTCCCTGGTAGCTGGGATTACAGGCACTCCACAACACCCAGCTAATTTTTGTATTTTTAGTCGAAATCAGGTTTTGCCGTGTTGGCCCGGCTGGTCTGTAATTTCTGGCCTCAAGTGATCTGCCTGCCTTGGCCTCCCAAAGTGCTGGGATTACAGGCGTGAGCCACCGTGCGCAGCTTTCAATAGAAATTTTTTAAAAGTGGAAATGGCACAGAGGGGAGAGAAGGGACCACAGTTGCTGTTACTGGGAGCCACTATGTGGCAAACGTTATAAATTCCTGTTTGTGCATTCTGCATCTGATGTGCCTAAAGCAGGTCTCAGAGAGAACATAAAAATCAAGATAACTGGAAGATATTTATATAGTCAAGTCTGAAGTATGGAGAAATTCTGGACGGCAGATAGAATTTTGGATTTGCCATCAGGGAAATTTAAACTATGAGAGGACATGAATTCACTCAAGATAAGTGTATAGAATGGCATACTCTCAGAAATAGGCAAATTTCCTGAGCACACAAGCTTAAGACAGATAAAAATGAGCCTCCACAGGTGACAAGAAGAAACACTCACACACACTGGAGTTCTGGAAGTCCAGCAAATAGTGTGCTTCAGAAAGAGAAGACTGGTTATTCTTGTTAAATGTTTACAACAAGGAAATGGAACAGGGAGTGAGTTATGTTCATTAGACTTGATATGTTACCAAATCAACATGGGAGGAGGTTGTTTCAATAAAGTCATGAAGGCAAAAGTAGAACTGCTGTAGATTAAAGAGTAAATTATAAGCAACCAGACTAATTTTTTTAACCACACATATCTTATTAATCATTCTCTTGCTTTAAAACTGTGGTAGCTTTCCATTACACACAAAATAAAACATTACTTCCTTACTATGGCCTCTCCAAACTCATCCTAAACCATTGCCTTGTACTTAAAATGCTTCTTGCTCATCTCTTTACATCTCTGTAAAACGAAAAACTCTTTACTACATTATGGCCTTTGAAAATCGCTCTTTTGCTCTCTGAAAGGAAAGGATTTCAAACTTTAACTTTAGAGAGTTTATCTCCTTATTGATTTTAAATAGCTCTTTGTATTGTATACATTTTAATTACATGTTTCTAATATACGCTTCAACTATTTTTCTAGTGTGTTCATTGTATTTTCAAAATGCAAACACATTCTGAAACTTTTCAGCCACCAATAGAAAAATGAGAAAAAGCAAATATTCTAACCCACAAAACCCATTTGCTACGGGCAAAGTATGTCCTTTAAATATATAAATGAGATTAGTAGAAAGTCAGCTTAAATCTTCCCAGTTGCTGTTCATCATAATTGGAAAAAAAAAAGCCCCAGGAATGTAACCCCTCTTTATCTCTCTGAATTCTTCTGGTACCAGACTTCCCTGGCTTGTTCCATTCTAGGCACACAGACCTTCTCTCCATTTCTAAAATATCACGTTTGTTTCTGCTTCCAAGTCTGACTTTAATGATCCTTACTAGCTTCTTGTCACTTGGATGTCAGCTCAAATGATACTAACTCAAATGATACGTTTATTTTTCCTAGGGCTTTTCATTTCTATGTCTAGTTATCTCCCTGATTATTGGTCCCCCCACCATAACAAAGTTTCATGAGTTCTGGCATTTTGTTTTGTTGACTGATGTAGTCCAAGTACCTTACACTTGGGGTTCACAATTATTTCTTGAATAAATGAATTAATTATTGAGAACATGGATTACTGATTAAACGAATGTCATTGGTTTGTTTTTTGTAAAGTATGTAAGCTTTGAGCATTTTCAGTACTATTGGGAAGCAGCCAATATTTGAGGACAGGTTCAATAGATAGAAAAGAGAAAGTGAAATTGGCAGAATAAAAATCTTTGGAAGATTTAAAACATAACACTATTCTCTACAGTAACCTACACTTTCTATTTTATATAGGCTACTCATACTTGCTTTAAGATGATAATTTTTCAAGCCCTGTGGTAACAATTTCAAGACAACAATTGCATTTTTGAAATATACTATTCTTGGGAGGAAAAGAACTCAAGAAAAGCTGGTGCTTGAAAATGAGGTCAATAAGGAAGACAATTTCAGAATCCTTCACTCGCACTAATATACGTCATTCAGCAAGAGGCAAATGGGACCAAAGCAATGGCACTGGAACTCCAGAGAAAATTATTTCTTCAATTTACGAGAGCTAAAAGATGTAGGTATATTTCTTTTGTTGACTTTCCGTACTCGTCATATTGGAACATTGCAAAAGTCTCTTGACTATGCTATAGCTAAACTACATTTCTTAAAGACCGCAAAATGATCCCAGGATTTCTTCAAGAAACTTGATTGATCTCTAACTCCATTTCATCAACTGTGCCAAGCATTCAAAAGGGATATTTAACACATTAACATTGTATCAAAAACTGATGCAATGAAATAGAAGGGCCTATTTTTTTAGAAGTTAAAGAAAATGAACAATGATTTCATTAGCTAGACAATTGCATTAACTTCTCAGATGGTCACCTAATTTCAGTCTTACCTACTCACTTCATAACCCAGAATTACCTTGAGTAAGAATAAAATTAAATTACCCAGAGTGAGAACAAATTTAAAATTACCCTCGTGATTATTGTTCACGGTGTGCATTCAATTTAAGCATTGCGTCCTTCTTCAGTAAGGGGACATTCTCAACCATTATTTTATTTAATATTTCTTCTGTGTCTTTCTCTACATTTTCTGATTTGTGATCACCCAAGATTAAAGATGTAATTTTGGTCTGTTCTTCACATAACTTATGTTTAAAATACTTTTGTCTATTTCTTTATGTGTCATTCAAGGAGTTATATAATATAATCTTCCAGTTCACAAATTCTCTCCTCTATTGTGTTCACTTCAGCATCTATTCCAGCTATTAGGTTTATTAACTTTAGTGACCATAATTTGCCTTTTATAACTTAAAATTAATTTTTGTTTCACATATGCCTATTTTATATTGATGTTATATTAATTGCACATAATACTTTTATTTTTATTGACATAATTTTCATATAGTGAAATGCATAGGTTTTAAATGCTACAATTTGAGATAGTTTGACACACTGAAATTTATACATGTCCCTACAATGATGAATATTTCCATAATTCCAGAAAATTCTCTCATGCCTGATCCCACAAAGTCAGTAAATGTTTTTATTTTTGCCACTGATTTTTGACTCTTCTAGAACTTTATATAAAAGGAGCCACTTATGTCTATCATCTTTTGCTTTAAATAATGGATTTCACTTAGAATAGCTGTTTTCATTCATTTTACATGTATCAAAAATTTATTAATTTTTGTTGTTGAGTGACATTTTACTATATTTTATATTAATATCACATGTTATGAATGTATTTTTAATTCTTTCTCTTTTTCATGGAAATTTGACTTATTCAAAGTTTGAAATATTGGGATATGATTCCCCAGGAATCACTCATATTTCCATATATCTAGTAATTAATAGTCAACTTGTTTTGGACTGTCCTTTAAAAAATGTTTGTATAAGCACACCTCCATGGAAAATTAGACATTTATTCCCCCTGGAACTGATTTATTTATTTTCCAGGGTAACACATACAGAGATCTCTCTCTTCTTGGAGCAGAGTTACTTACATTGCAGAAAAATAAAGGTAGAGGGGAAGATGGACAGATTTGCTCTCAGTCTCTGTATAAGATCAGGGTTCCCCCTAATCTCAAGGTTTTTATTCTATAACACATCCTCACTGCATGTGCAAGCAACATCCGTCCCCATCAAATTACCCTATGGGAATTAGCAGTCAAAGAACTGCTGTCAATATGTTAATCTTGATGATGCTATTACTGTTACAAACCATCTCTTCTAACCAAGAGGCCTCATGTCTTTTTTTCCAATATATATGAACTTATGTAAGACTAATTGCCTTTCATTATTCTTTGCACACTTTCTTACTTTAAAAAACAAGATGTTCTAGGCTCATCCCTAATTTTCCTGTTTCATTCCTAGACTAACATATTTCTCCAAAATATCCTTGTTAATTTTAGAGGAAACAGTATCTCAGAATGAAAATTTGGTGCTAGATCCACTTACTGACAGAGAGACGTAATTGCTTCTAGTACCTCCCAGCATGACAAGGTAAGAAATGCATGTATTCGTATCTCTCTCACTATCTTTCTCACACACACATGCATATACACAAAGAGACACACCCATCTATTTCTGTAGCTATCTTTCTAGCTACATTAATAACATGAGTTCACACTAAAATTTCCAATCCCAATTCAGCACCCTAAGGTTTATTCCAGGTTTCATCTTTTTCTGACCTATAATATCCAGTAATGAGAAATCTGGCTCTCATTGTTTTAATATGCTTAAACTCTTGTATATAAACTCCTAGCCATATAGGCCATTTCTCTAGCCCAACCCAACTATCTCTGGAATTCCTGGCATATTACTTTCCCGCAACTAAAAGTATTTTAAAATAAAAAGAAAACGATAAAGGAACGCATAATTTATCTTTTGAAGTTATTTATTATTTTAATTTCTTTTTAGTAAATAATTTGAATAGTATGTGTGTCCATACACATATGAAGGCAAGAACTAAACAAGGTAGTTTTCCTTATTGGCTATGAAATTTTCATGGCATATTCATTACAGTGTAAATTTTATTTTCAGCTTTTATTTTTGTAGCCTTTTTTTTAAATCTTTTTTCCTTCTACTCATATTTTCATATATAATAATTTTTTGCTTGATTCCTCAAATTTTTTAGAATAAAAAGACATATATTGTCAAGAAAAATAAAATGCATAATCTTCACCAATCAGCAAAAATAAGAAGATTTGTAAAACAAAATGTATTTTATAAGATAATATGAAGCAATAATACTAAAAGTGCTATATAGGTATAGGTACTGCTTGCGCAGTATTCTAAGCATTTGTTGTAAAACGTTTTAATATTCTGTTATGGACATTTATTAATTTCTATAATAATATCCTGTTCCATAAGATATATAATTATATTCATCCTTTAAATTAAACATACATACAGATATATTCATTCTAGAAATTCTATCTTTTAATTTAAATTTTCTTGGTAATATTGTTTATCATCTGAGTATAGTAGTTCCAATATCCAAAACTGTGTGTGTATTTGGTTTTATACAAACTTCAGCTCTCCTTTATTTATAAACCGTTCTGTTTCCTAAATGTTCCAGCTTTTATTTTTCCCTCACATTCAGAACTATTCCCAAGATTATTCATAATGCTAAGGTAACTTGCTCAAGAGGAGATTGCTCAGCACATTCTGAACCTGAAATGATCAGCCTCTCCCTCTTGGGCACTAAGCTCTGGAACTGGGCCCTAATGACCTTTAGAGACCTCTTTTCTTTTCTTTTTTCTTTCAACAAAGAGTTTCTTCCTAGGAAACTTGGTGACCTTTTCTACTGGTTGATCTCAGCAATATCACTTCATTCCATTACAGAGGCTCTAAAAATATTGGAACCCCAAAATTTCTATGTAAATTTACTTATATTCTCCTTTATTCATTAAAAAATATTATGTTATTTTCTTCTCCAAATGCGATTGATGTTCACTTGGTTTTCATATATAACACTAAATAGACTCATTGAATGATCCTTTGCAAAATATATTGCAAAATGATTAGCTGTCCCTACCTCTTAATAGAGAAATGTATAGCAAAGATTCAGTGTTAGCTATTCTCAAAAGGAACGATGAAAAGAAGATATGAATAAATAATAACTTACACCTTACTTGAACCTCCGTACTTTAGAAGGAATTATACAGAAAAAATTCAGTGTTGTGCACTAAAAATAAAGTGCCTTTAAACAGAAAAAAGAGAATAATACATTTTTTTTCTTCTTTTCAAAAATAATGCCCCATGACCTCACATTTTGTCCCAAATGTATACAAGACTACCCACACACAAATCCCTGTCTCCATTTTAGGGATGGTGCATGGGTATAGGTAAGACTTTAGCTGTTGTTCTGGTTAGGTTTTCAGCCAACCAAATGAAAAAGAAGCAGCAATTAAAAAAAGGTTCATCTAATCTGGCAAAAGAAAAGTTTTTAGCATAAAAACCATAGAAAAATCTTCAAAGAAAAAAATTAGACATTTGACTGCATAAAATTCATAACTACTATCTCAATAATATACAAAAAGGCAAAAAAAAAGGTTATGCTTCCAGATTAACAATGTGTTTGCAGCCTTGATATATAATGGCTTCGTTAAAATTTGTATTAAAAGATAAACTTGTAAAAAGGCAAATGACATAGCCTGTATGACAACTTTATATAGAAATATCCAACCTCATTACTAATAAATGCAATTAAAATTTGTTGACACTTTATATAGAGTAAAATGTTATATACATAATTCAATAAAATAATAAATCTATTAAATGGGTACAAATTAGATGATTTATATTAAGAAGCCAATTAATTCCATGCACCAACATTATGAGGTGAGTGTATTTCCCCATTTTAAAAAAGAAACTATGTCTAGAAATGTCCAAACTTTCCCAAATGTAAATCTGGTTAATTTTCATAGCCTAGCCATAGCTGCCAAACTAAATCTTTTTTAAGCAATTATTCTTTTTGCCTATCTCACTAGAAAATGAACACTTTTTAAATGATACTGTCATATGTTAGCCAGTGGTATAAAATAAGCACCGTCATTAACTGCTGGACGATTTATACATTGATATACTTCTAGAAACAATTATCCAGTCCATATTAAAAGCTATAGACTAATGAAAACACTTTGCTCCAGTGTTTCTTCTTCCAGAAATCTATCCTATGACAAAAGCTGATATGCAGACAAAGATTTAAGCAAGATTATATGCATCACAGTACTATTTGTGTTAATAAAAAATTCTCAACATTAAATTAACAATATTGAGTAGGTATATAAATGAGTACATGTTTTGAAAATGAGACACCATAAAAATGTGAAAGAAAAATCTTAACAAATATTTAATCATATGTAAATTGACTACCAAAGTAATATGAAATGAATTTTTTTGAAAACAGTACAAATTATGGCAACCTGCATTTTGCCCAGCTATGCAGCTTAGTGTTAACAAGAATGGTAATACTATGATAAGGGTGGAAGGAAGAGAGACTATGTAGGTAAAACATTTCAACTTGAATCCAGCTTTTCTATACATGAAGGGAATGCTTCAGAAGAAAATGTGATACTACTACAACAATCTACGATCTTAATATATGGTAACATTTGGCTGTATTCTGGTAAGTGTTTTATGTTGTGTTTAGAGCTCATAACCATTGTACTTACACTGTATTTTGACTTTTGCATGTTTTAAAATACACAGACATATAAATATAAGAAAAGGCTTACCAGTAGTTATTACTGGGTGTTAACATTATGGATTATTTTTATATTCTTCATTACACTCATCTGCATTTTTCTGAGATTTTATAATGACTATCAATTACTTTTATGTTAAAAATGAAGTGAAGATAATTTTAAGTAGTAACACCACACAAAACAAATGGTTATTTTGAGGGTTAAATAAAGCAGTATATGAGAATAATCTAGCAAAGGACTCAGAACAGATATTCAATAAATTAATTTTAGTATATTAATTCTAAGATTAGTAAATGATTAATATATGCACAGCTTTTAGCTCTGAAAGTAACTACTAGATACTAAAAATTAGAATGTACAGACTCCTTTATAATTTTTACTTCTTTACCATCATATATATTATATTCTAAGGATAAAGCAAGGATGAAGAGAGTAAGATGAAAACAAGAGCAATGTATTTTCCTGCTGCCTTATAATTGTACAATGTTTCAGATGCAAGGATTCTCAAGAGATGTGAAACTCAAGGAATTGTCATTTACTGCTGTAGTTAACTGTACACAATTTTACTGCTGTAGTTAACTGTACACAATTCACAAGTATTTGGGAACGAAAATGGTAGGAAATGTAAGAGAAAGACTGGAAAAAATGCTCTTCAGGTAATTATAATATTCCCCTCCTCCCTTCCCTTTAAGATCAGCTGTTTTGATCTCTTCATTTTTCTCCTTCTACAGTGAATTCATATGGAAGCTACCTAAAACCTTTCTATAGGATTTTGAATAATCAGAACTATGAATCCAATAGTACCAGAACAAGGGCTTTTTAATGTAGATCACTAAGTGATAGTTATTCTTTTGAAAAAAATTAATATTTTGTTTTTTGACATCTTAGTGGAATGTTTATTTGAAAGGGGCAAGTACTGAATTAGGAATGGGTCTCAGAATATTACATTTGTGATCCCTCACTCTTGTTCAACTCTTGAAAGGCTTTGTAGGCACAGACCATTCACAGTGATAACGTTTACCTTCTCTCAGCCTGGCACAAATGTACAGAGAGCTGGTGCACAGTATTTTCGTTTTCTCACCATGGTGACATTGCAGTTAACTGGCATCGTCTTCCAGCTCCCTTTCCTAGACCTCTGATCTGTTCCTATGGTCAAAGTTTCTCAAAGTCCTATTTACTTAAAATGACAATAGCCAGTCCTCACTCTCCATTTTTGAAAGAGGCATCTTTTCGATTTTTCAGAACATTTTCTACAAAAGTAATAAAGCCTGCCACCTGCTCCATCCCCCCAACTCCCACTTATAATTACTACCTCTACTGAATATATGATAGTCTGTTATGGTTAACACAATCTTTACTTCCTTTGAGGCCTCCGCATCATCCCTTTAAAACAGGAGTAAGAAGTAAAAGAAAAAAATGGATGAAGTGGATATAAGAGCTGTCCTGCTACACAAATAATATTAAGGAAAATCAAATATCCATCTTACAATTCAAAATGACAGTTCTATATTCAACTATTGCACCTCTATGAGTTATTAGGAAGCCAGCAGGATGAAACTGTTTCGTGTAACAGCATAGTCATTTCTGTAGAAAATCATTCATTATATAAACCACTTATCTGTTCTTTATAAGACAACTACATCTGATATAGGACAAGTAAACTGCAAAAAGCAAAAATTTTTCTAAGAGGCAGTGAGACCCTATGACTTCTTGATGGCTTTCAAATTTTAGTCTCAACATTAATTCAATGTTACTTCTCAAAACGTGGCATTTGGCTGGTAATTAAGCTTATCCGGGCTTGCAGGCTTGGTGAACTCAGGGGAACTTTTGGCACTTTCCTGGTTCTAATTGTTACTGTTGTGAAGAGAGACAGCATTAGCTTAATAAGGAGAACGAGGAGTTGCAAAACCACAGTTAGATCTTTTCCTTTAGTTGGTGAACCATATCATGTGTGCCAGAAAAGAATATAAAAAAGGTTTGAGGTTGCCAGTGGAGAGGTGGTAGACACAAATCTAAAGGGCCAACTGAACTGCATGTTCAGCCTTGAAATAACATTTCTGTAAACCACTGCGGAGAGAATGGGAGACTATCACTCAGCTATATTGTATAGTATGAAGAACATCATCACATAGCTGACTTTAAAAATAGCCCTGCAATCCAGAAAAGGCACACGTATACTCATGAACATTGCCATGTAGTCAGAAGTTGGAGAACAGCTGTTGTTATAAGAGTATGCAAATGAGAGAATGGCAGTTTTAATTGCTAAGAACCCTAAGGGCGAGCTATACTCAGCAATATGAATTAGGTGCTATGGGACAAAGAGAATAACTTCTGCATGGATAGGCCATCTGCAGTACAACGATCTCGCCAAGAAACATACAAATCCAAAACTGACATTGCAAAAACAATACTAGGACCTTGGCATCACCATAGTTTTCTGAACTATCTTGGGTAAGACAGCTTCCAGGCCAGTCTGGCAGCCAAAACAAGCAAAATAAGTGGATTTCAATCATTCAGTACTAAGTTCCTGAGGGTGCTCTTGAACTGTACTACTTTCAACTGACTTTACAGAAGGGAAGGAGACAGGGACATCCTGGAAGGGAGTGGTACTACTTGGAACTCTCTTCCTTCCAAGGTGCTTATATGTGTTAGTTTTTCTACTGCTGACACAATAATGTGTCATAAACTTAGAGGCTTAAAACAACACACATTTATTATCCTACAGTTCTAGAGGTCAGAAATCCAAAATGGGGTTTAAGGGGTAAATTTAAGATGTCAACACAATTGTGTTGCCTTCAGAGGCATTATGGGAATGCATTTTCTTGTCTTTTGTAAATGCTAAAGGCCACCTACATTTCTTGCCTCAAGGCCTCTTCCTCCATTTTCAAAATGCATTACTCCATCTGTCCTTACGTTGAGACTCTCCTGTCTTTCTTTTTCTAACATTTCTCCTTATTACATTGGGTCCACCTAGATCATCCAGAATAATCTCCTCATCTCAAGATCCTTAAGTTGATCATATAAGCAAAGTTACTTTTGCCATGTAAAGCAATATATTCACAGGTTCGCAGGTACCAGAAATTAAGAGATAAACATCTCTGAGGGCTGTAAAAAGGAAAGACAATTATTCTGTATGCCACAAGCTATTTGTTTAGTCATATGTATGTACATCTCTACAGAAGGGGGAAATTAAGTTTCAAGAACATCAGAAAATACATAAGGGAAAGAAGAGACAATCAGAAAGATTGAAAAGGACTCAACACACTGTAACAATGATGTTCATAAGCTATATAAATACATCATAGTTTATAAACTATATATCCAGAAGTCATAGGGTCTCACTGCCTGTTAGAGAAGTCTTTGTTTTGTACAGTTTACTTGTCATATATCAGATGTTGTTGTCCTATAAAGAACTGATAAGTGGTTTACGTAATGAATGATTTTCTAAAGAAATCACCATGCTGTTAAACTATAAACTATCATAAACTATATATATATGTATATATATATATATATATCATTTAGATATGAAAGTAATATTACCAAACTATTATAAATAGCATACATACTTTGAATTCTCCTTTATTTGTAGGATCAGACAGAGTGACAACTCCAACTCTTCAGTCTCCTGTGTATTAGCAGGACCAATCCACATTTATACACTGAACCTGCCCACGAGCTGAAACGAGGCTCAGGTGCATACCCTTGAACTTGAGAGCTCCCTTGTCATAATTTATAATATTAGGTCATATCTACATAAAAAGTGAATATTAGGTTAAATATTTAAGAATATATTCAATTCCACTCAGTAACTATTCAGAAAACGAGCAATGTAGGGTCATGCTCCAGGACAAAGCTGCAAGGAACTGACAAAGAGAATGTCCTCTCTTTCCTTACTAAATTCAGCTCCCACCATGCACCTTTTTTCGTTGCCAGAACAAATTATATTTCATTCACATTTCTCTGCCTTTGCCTTGAGCCATTCTCTCACCGATAATGCATCTCTCTTCTTTTCTCTGTCTATTAAATTCTACCTCGTAATTCAATTCTCAGCTCAAAGGCACTCTCTGGGAAATTTACTTCCATCTTCTCTGAGCGACATTAATCACTCACATAGTGGAACTACCCTGGAACTCATATAGTGCTTTAAGTGGTACCACATTTTAGTCATCTCCATGCCCTCCATAGAAGTTCAAGTATTTCTCACATCCCTAATCCATAAATGTGAGTTGTATTGAATTGGATTGTTTCATAAAAACACTTATCTTGAAATAAGTTGTGCCGTTTAATTAAAGGAGCTTCCCACACGAGATAAAGGGGAAAACAACAAAATTTTTCCAGCCTCAGAACAGTGACTCTTAAATATTCATGTGTTTAAAAAGCAGCTGGATAGTTTGTAAAAGCAGAGTCCAGATATCCATTATCAGAGAATGGAAATCAGTGGGATTGAGGTGGATTCCAAGGACTTTCATTTTAATAAGAATCCAGAGATATACACATCTGAGGAGTCCTGGATTACACTTTTCCATACATTGCCTCAAAAGAAAAATGGTAATCCCAATAGACAGATGTACTTGCATGGAATTATCTCCTCTTTAAGAGTTAAGTAAGATCCTCTTTTAGTGAATAATTTGCTTGATAAATGAAATCCTCCATAGGGATAGGGTAGGGATAATAGATATGGTGACAAAAAATGAGGTCTTTAAATCCCTAATGCCATATGGAAAGTAGCATCTGCTGATAAACTTGGGATTTCCTGTCTTGTACCATATGCCATGAAGATCAGCACAGGGTCTTAACTATCTTTCTTTACACAGAACTCTTGGAGAAAAACAGAATTAACTCCTAAAGTGCAAACATTTTGAAGAAGATACAGAAAAAAATAGAAGGTAAAAGGAACATCTAGTATGTCCTGTATTCTAGCTAATTTGTATCTAATTACAAATATGATGCTTGCACACAGCATGTAGCTCCTGTCCTCAGACCAACAATCTGTATTTGACTATTTCTCAGTATCTGAAACTTTAATGAGAATATACTCATGAGATAGAAGGAAAATGTAATTTTATAAAACACATTTGTAGATTATGTTCTAATTTCAGAGAATTTTATATGTAGTAAAGATCCTACTCATATATTTTGTGGCATTTAGGTTTAGTAATATGTTAAATTTACACACACACACACACACACACACACACACAGACACACACTATGTCATTAGTTAATCTTATCTGCAAATTAGACTTTGGCTTGTCAGTTAGAGCGTGCCCTTCAAGGCTCTCTCATTTCTTCCCCACCATGAGGCATCTCCTTCCGTAATTGGCTCACAATGTAATATACCTATAATTAATATCTAGACTTGATTTTGTTACAGGTATGCCACTTACCACTTCTCTCTACCCACATAAGCATTTTATTGGTGAAATAGTATATCCTAATTTAAACCAAAAAATTAACTTATTTCCTGCCAAGGAAATATTTAAAAACATGTTACCAAAAGCAGCCATAGTGTTCTTGTCATGTCTTAGCAAACAGTTTTTTTCAGTAGAGTTACTCCACTCGGTAGAGGTAAAAAAGTAATTATTTCCTCATTGAAACTTATTATTTCATCACTCACATAGGAAACCAAAAAATAACATAAATATTCAAAACTTTGTGGTCTTATGTCTATTTATTCTGCAGTTGAGAATATGATTGATGTGAGGTGGTTCCCCCACCCATGTCCTAATATTACTGTACTCATATAAGGGCAAAATACTTAATTAGAATTTTTATGAGTATATATACATATGGAGAAAAAGGAACAAGATAGGGATACAAAAATAAAAATGATTTGTTCACTGACCTTAAAAGCTTTTTACTGTAAGAGGATAAAACTACCACGTACATCACAAGGGCACCACAAAGAAGTGCATGTTATGTGTCATTATAATATTCCATGCTGTTTAGAAGAACAGAGGTAAATGGGAAAAGAAAAGGTCTGATAAAGTCAAGAAAGACTTCTGGAAAAAAGCAGCAGCATTAGAAATTAAGAACATAGTCTGTAAAGTCTTTTACCAGTGAGGAGGTGTGAGGGAGAATATTTGGCACATCATTAATAACATGAAAAAACAAGAATGCAGGAAGGTACAGAGTGACTTTGAGGAAAACCATAGAGTCCACGTTTATGTGCAAAAGGGAATCATTTTCTAGATTGATTCAGAAATGGGGTAAATGAAAAATAGTTACGAGCCTCAAATTTTAAGTGATGGAATTAAGAATACATTCTGAAGTCATTGTGGACCAAAGGAATGTTTTTGAATAAAAAGTAGTGATATAGTTTTGACAGAATTGTGAACGAGGAAAGAAAAATAAGTCAAGAGATAATTGAAGGACTTCCTTTACTGGTCAAGATGGAGTCATAGGATTTGACATCCCACCTGAAGCAATAAAAACATTCAGACAAAATATATGAAAAAATAATACTAAAGATGTTGAAAATTAAACAACAAATATCAATGGTCCATGAGAGGTTGTAAACAAGAGGTAGACACTATGATTGCTGCAGCTTGTTACCCAGAAAATGTTTCTAGGTAGACCTCAATTGAGGGCATGAATCTGAGTCCTGAGAAAACAAGGTGAAAAAAGTTTCCTGAGCAGGGTATGGGCAAGGACAGAGATGCATAAAAAAATAACTCCTGTGATCTGCACAGAATTCCTCCAGGTATTTATTTGAATCCTGATTATCTTATGCATATGAAGATATTATCTGAACCCAGAGGAAAAGAATGACTTAAAATAACTTAAAAAGAATATAAGGGACAGTAAGATCACACCTAGCCAGGAAAAGCTCCTGTTCCCAACAGTAAGAGTAGAATACCTCATAGAAGAAGAGTGCTAACAGAGATATAGTCTCAGTAACTGAGGTACATTAACCCTAAACTCAATAGTGCTCTACACCTACTGACATGTAGGAGGTGGGATCCCAAAATGGTCCCCAAGATTCTTGTCCCATGATATACACACTCTGTATAATCCTGTCCCATTGAGTGTGAGTATAAACTGTAGATACAATTAAATTTTATAATCAAATATAGGATATGTTCTATAGCAAAAGTGGAAGGATTTTGAAGGTGTAATTAAAGTTTCAAGTAAGTTGATTTTTAAATTAATGAAAAGAAAGATTGTTTGGGTTGAGCTTGATTTAATCAAGCAAAAGCCCTCAAAGGAGGGCCTGGGCCTTTTTGGTAGAGTGACTTTACTGCTATATTTTTGAAAAAGTAAGCTGTGGTGCTGTGAGAGGAACACATGTCAAGGAATTGAAGAGGCCTCTAAGAGTTAAAAGTGGAACCTGAGTGACAGCCAGTCAAATTGAGACTGTGGTCCTACAGCTTCAAGGAACTTAATTCTGCCAACAAATACATGAACATGTAAGACCACAAGATCCAGAAAATAATGCAGCCCATCCAATAACACAGTCCATCGAAGACTGAGACCCTGAAAAGAAGACCAAACTAAGTGCTGTGTCACCTAATCCACAGAAATTATGAGATAAAAAATGTTTGTTATTTTAAGTCACTAACATTGTGGTAACTTGCTTTGCAGAAGTAGAAAAGTCCTACACTAACTAAGCCTAAAATTAAGACCCAACAGGATTAAGCAGTTCCCAAATAACTTTGCTATGTCTGAGAATAAAGTTCAAAGATACTTATAGGAATACAACATTCCAAAATCCAACAAGATAAAGTTCACAATGTCTGACAACCAGTGCAAATTACCAGTGAGGCACAAAACAAGAAAATGCAAAACCATGGTAGATAAATATATTAAAGCAGTTACTAAGACTGTATTTCTTGTGTTAAGAAAACTGGAAGAAGTAACATGGAAAATATAAAAGAGATTGAAACCTAAATTCTAGAGATAAGAAAAATAAGGGGTGACTTGAAAAATACCTTACCAAAAAATTGAAGGTACATTAGATATTGCCAGTGACCTATAGAACAATTTCAAAGAGCCAAATATATGAGTTATTGAAATTTCAAAAGAGAGATATCCAAAATAATAAAAATTAAAGAAATAATTGCCAATAGTATTTTCAAAACTTTATGAAAACTATAAACACATAGATTTAAGAAACTTAAAGAATCTCAAATACAAGAATTTTTTTAAAAAACTACACCAAGACATCTTATTGTAAAACTGCTTAATATCAGCAGTTAAAGTGGACAAACAAAGAGAACAGCCTAAAAAGATCAAGAAGAAAATGTTACATTATATATGGAAAACAAAGCTGGATGGAGAATGAGTCTGATGAACTGACAGAAACAGGCTTCAGAAGACGGGTAATAATAAACTTCTCTGAACTAAAAGAACATGTTCTAACCCAAGGCAAAGAAACTAAGAACCTTGAAAAAAAGTTAGACGTTAGAGAACGTTCTGAACCAAGGAAGGCAGGGCAACATTCATGTCCAGGAAATACAGAGAATACCACAAAAATATTCCTCCAGAAGAGCAACCCCACGGCAAATAATCATTAGATTCACCAGGATTGAAATGAAGGAAAACATGTTAAAGGCAGCCAGAGAGAAAGGTCGAGTTACCCACAAAAGGAAGCCCATCAGACTCACAGCAGATCTCTCACCAGAAACCCTACAAGCCAGAAGAGAGTGGGGGCCAATATTCAACATCCTTAAAGAAAAGAACTTCAACCTAGAATTTCATATCCAGCCAAATTAAGCTTCATAAGCAAAGGAAAAATAAAATCCTTTATGAACAAACAATTGCTGAGATATTTCATCACCACCAGGCCTGCCTTATAAGAGTTCCTGAAAGAAGCACTAAACATAGAAAGGAACAACCAGTACCAGCCACTCCAAAAACATACCAAATAGTAAAGAGCATTGACACAACGAGGAAACTGAATCAACTAATGGGCAAAACAACCAGCTAGCATCAAAATGGCAGGATCAAATTCACACATAACAATATTAACCCTAAATGTAAGTGGGCTAAATGCCCCAATCAAAAGACACAAACTGGCAAATTGGATAAAAAATCAAAACTCATTGGCATGCTGTAGCCAGGAAACCCATCTCACGTGCAAGGACACACATAGGCTCAAAATAAAGGGACAGAGGAAGATTTAACAAGCAAATGGAGAGCAAAAAAATAGCAGGAGTTGCAATCTTAGTCTCTGATAAATTAGACTTTAAACCAACGAAGATCAAAAGAGACAAAGAAGGGCATTACCTAATGGTAAAAGGATCAATGCAACAAGAAGAGCTAATGATCCTAAATATATATACACCCAATACAGGAGCACCCAGACACATAAAGCAAGTTCTTAATGACCTGCAAAGAGACTTAGATTCCCACACAATAGTAGTGGGAGAAGTTAACACTCCACTATCAATATTAGACAGATAAATGAGACAGAAAATTAACAAGGATATCCAGGACTTGAACTCAGACCTAGACCAAGCAAACCTAATAGACATCTGCAGAACTCTCCACACCAAATCCATAGAATATACATTCTTTTCAGCACCGCATCGCACTTACTCTAAAATTGACCACATAATTGGAAGTAAATCCCTCTTCAGTAAATGCAAAAGAATGGAATTCATAACAGTCTCCCAGACCACAGTGCAATCAAATTAGAACTCACGATTAAGAAAGTAACTCAGAAACGCACAACTTCATAAAAACTGAACAACTGACTCTTAAATGTTAACTGGATAAACAATGAAATGAAGGCAAAAATAAAGATTTTCTTTGAAACCAATGAGAAAAAAGACACAATGTACCAGAATCTCTGTGACACATTTAAAATAGTGTCTAGAGAAAAATTTGTAGCAATAAATGCCCACATGAAAAGTAAGGAAAAAACTAAAATCAACACCCTATCATCAAAATTAAAAGTACTATGCTAGAGGAGCAAGATAAAAAAAGTCAAAAGTTAGCAGAAGAAAAGCAATAACTAAGATCAGAGCAGAACTGAAGGAGATAGAGACACAAAAAACCCTTCAAAAAATCAATAAATCCAGGAGCTGGTTTTTTGAAAAGATCAACAGAACAGACAGACTGCTAGCCAGATTAAGAAAAAAGAAAAGAGAGAAGAATCAAATAGATAAAATAAAAAATGATAAAGGCAATATCACCACCAATTCCACAGAAATAAAAACTACCATCAGAGATTACTACAAACTACTCTATGCACATAAGCCAGTAAACCTGGAAGAGATCGACAAATTCCTGGACACTTGCACCCTCCCAAACCTAAACCAGGAAGAAATTGAAACCTCGAATAGACCAATAACAAGGGCTGAAGTTGAGGCAGCAATTAATAGCCTACCCACGAAAAAAAAAACCCAGGTCCAGATGGGTTCACAGCTGAAGTCTACCAGATGTACAAAGAGGAGCTGGTACCACTCCTTCTAAAACTATTCCAAACAATCCAAAAACAAGGACTCCTTCCCAAATCATTTTATGAGACCAACATCATCTTGATACCAAAACCTGGCAGGGACTCAACAAAAAAAGTAAACTTCAGGCCAATATCCATGATGAACACAGATGCACAAATCTTCAATAAAATGTTGGCAATCTGATTGCAACAGCACATCAAAAAGCTTATCCATCACGATCAAGTAAACTTCATCCCAGGCAAGAAAGGCTGGTTCAACATATGCAAGTCTATAAACTTAATCCACCACATAAACAGAACCAAAGACAAAAACCACGTGATTATTTCAATAGATGCACAGAAGGTCTTCCACAAAATTCAACAGCTGTTTATGCTAAAAACTCTCAATAAACTAGGTATCGGTGGAATGTATCTCAAAATAATAAGAACTATTTATGACAAACCCACAGCCAATATCATATTGAATGGGCAAAAACTGGAAGCATTCCCTTTGAAATCTGGCACTAGACAAGGAAGCCCTCTCTCACCACTCCTATTCAATATAGTATTGGAAGTTCTAGCCAAAGCAATCAGGCAAGAAAAAGAAATAAAAGATATTCAGTTAGGAAAGGAGGACATCAAATTTTCTCTATTTGCAGAAGATATGATTGTATATTTAGAAAACCCCATTGTCTCAGCCCAAAATCTCTTTAAACTGATAAGTAACTTCAGCAAAGTCTCAGGATACAAAATGAATGTGCAATAATCACAGGTATTCGTATACACCAATGATAGACTTAAGAGAGCCAAATCAAGAACAAACTGCCATTCACAATTGGTACAAAGAGAATAAAATACCTAGGAATACAACTAACCAAAGGATGTAAAGGACCTCTTCAAGGAGAACTACAAACCACTGCTTAAGGAAATAAGAAAGGACACAAACAGATGGAGAAACATTCCATGTTCATGGTTAGGAAGAATCAATACTGTGAAAATGGCCATACTGCCAAAAGTAATTTATAGATTCAAAGCTATCCCCATCAAGCTACCTATGACCCTCTTCACAGAACTGGAAAAAAAACACCTTAAACTTCATATGCAACCAAAAAGCCTGCATAGCCAAGACAATCCTAAGCAAAAAGAACAAAGCCGGAGGCATCATGCTATCTGACTTCAAACTATACTACAAGGCTACAGTAATCAAAACAGCATGGTACTGGTACCAAAACAGAGATATAGACCAATGGAACAGAACAGAGGCCTCAGAGGCAATGCCACATATCTAAAGCCATCTGATCTTTGACAAACCTCAGAAAAACAAGCAATGGGGAAACAATTTAATGTTTAATAAATGGTGTTGGGAAAATGGGCTAGCAGTATGCAGAAGGCAGAAACTGGACCCCTTCCTGACACCTTACACTAAAATTAACTCCAGATGGATTAAAGATTTAAACATAAGACCTAACACCATAAAACCCCTAGAAGAAAACCTAGGCAAAACCATTCAGGACATAGGCATAGGCAAGGACTACATGACTAAAACACCAAAGTCATTGGCAACAAAAGCCAAAATAGACAAATGGGATCTAATTAAACTCCAAGGCTTCTGTACACCAAAAGATACAATCCTTAGAGTGAACTGGCAACCAACAGAATGGGAAAAAGATTTTGCAATCTACCTAACTGACAAAGAACTAATATCCAGAATCTACAAAGAATTAAAACAGATTTGCAAGAAAAAAAAACAAACAAACCCATTCAAAAGTGGGCAAATGATATGAACAGACACTTTTCAAAAGAAGACATATATGAGGCCAACAAACATATCAAAAAATGCTCATCATCACTGGTCATTAGAGAAATGCAAATCAAAACCACATTGAGATACCATCTCATGCCAGTTAGAATGGCCATCAAAAAATCTGGAGATGACAGATGCTGGAGAGGATGTGGAGAAATAGGAACACTTTTACATTGTTTGTGGGAGTATAAATTAGTTCAACCATTGTGGAAGACAGTGTAGTGATTCCTCAAGGACCTAGAAATAGAAATTCCATTTGACCCAGCAATCCCGTTACTGGGTATATATCCAAAGGATTATAAATTGTTCTATTAAAAAGACACATGCAGACATATGTTCACTGCAGCACTGTTTATAATAGCAAAGACCTGAAACCAACCCAAATGCCCATCGATGATAGACTGGACAAGGAAAATGTGGCACATATACACCATGGAATACTATGCAGCCATAAAAAATGATGAGTTTGTGTCCTTTGTAGGGACATGGATGAATGTGGAAACCATCATTCTCAGCAAACTGACTCAAGAACAGAAAATCAAACACTGCATGTACTTACTCATAAGTGGAAGTTCAACAATGAGAACACATGGACACAGGGAGGGGAGCATCACACAACTGGGATCTCTTTTGGGGAATATAGAGGGATAGTGGGGAGTAGGGTGGTTGGGGAGGGATAACATGGGGAGAAATGCCAGATATAGGTGACAGGGACGGAGGCAGCAAACCACATTGCCATGTATGTACCAATGCAAAAATCCTGCATGCTCTGCACATGTACTCCAGAACCTAAAGTGCCATAAAATATGTGTTTTTAAAACTCCACGTATAACTTCTCATCACTCCAAAACGTAACTACTAATGGCCTACTTTTGGCAGAAGCCTTACCAATAAAACAGTTAATTAGAAAAAAAAAAAAGACTCATTGCTCATTGTCAGTTAGATTTTCTCTTGTATTTTCTTCTACAAGTTTTATAATGTTGAGTTTTACATTTAAGCTATGAGCTATTTTAAAACAATTTTTGTGAAAGCTGTAGGATTTGGATCTAGTTGTTTTTGTTTGGTTTTGTTCCGTTCTTTGGGGTTTTTGATTGTTAGTCGTTGTTAAATTGTTTCAGCACAGTTTGTTGCAAAGACTACTTCTACTGAGTAGCCTTTGCTCCTTTGTCAAATATCACTTAGTTATATCTGCATGAATCTACTTCTGGGCTCTCTGTTCTGTTCCACTGGCCTGTGTGTCTGTTGTTTCACCTGTTTAGTTCTATTTTGCTGACTGCCGCTTCATAGTAAGTCTTCAGTTCGATAGTGTGAGTCTTACAAATTTGTTATTTAGCATTGTATTGGCATTCTAGGTCTTTTGCTTTTTTACATGAACTTTAGAATTAGTTTGTAGAGATCTAAAAAGTAGCATGTTGAGAGTTAGGGATTACATTGTCTTTATGGATCATTTTGTGAAGAATCAACATCTTAACAATATTAAGTTTAAATCCATAATCAAGGTATATTTCTCTTCTTATTGAGATCTTCTTTGAGTGCTTTCATTAGAGTTTTATGGTTTTTCAAAAATTAAAGAAAAATAAAGAGAGAAAATGAAGACACAACATATCAATACTTGTAGTGTGTAGCTAAAGCAGTATTTAAAGGTAATAACACTAAGGTAACTACATTACAAAATGAGAAAAGACTCAAATCTGTTACCTCAGTTCCACCTTGAAATACTAGAAAAAGTAGAGCAAATGAAATACAAAGTAAGCAGAAAGAAAATTATAAAGATCAAAATGGGAAATCAATGAAATAGAACACAGAAAAACAATACAAGTTATTCAATAAAACAAAAACAGGCTGTTTGAGTTGTTTTTTTTTTTTTTTTAATAACTATCTAAATTGGCTAAACAAGGAAAAAAGATAGAGAAGACATGACTCGCCAATATCAGGAATGAAAGAGGTACCATCATCAAAGATTCCACAGATAATTAAATAATAAGGAAATATTATGAACAATTTTATTCCAATAAATTCAGTAATTTAAATATAATGAACAAACTCCTTAGAAAACTTCTGAAGCTCATCACTCAAGAAGATAGAAATAAACTGGACAGCCTTAAAGCTATTAAATAAATTGAATATGTAGTTTAACGTATCTCCACAAGGAAAACACTACTGAGAGAAATCAAAATTCTAAATAAATGGAGAAATATATCATGCCCATGGACCAAAAGAGTAATATCCTTATGATGTCAATTTTCCCCCAATCGGTCTATAATTCTTTGCAATCTCTGTAGAACACTCAGGAGGCCTTTATTTTAAATATTCACAAATTGTTTCTCATGGCATAGAAAGGCAAAGGACCGGACCGAGAAAAGCCAAACAACTTTGCAAAACAAAAAGTTTAGGATTTATAGTTTCTGTCTTGAAGAACCATTATAAACTCACAGGAATCTAAACAATGTGATTTCAATGTGAACTTACATCAGTGAAACAAGTAAAGATTCAGTGAATATATCCATACACATATATATGTTCAAAGGATTTTCAAAAAAGCTGCAAAGCCTGTTAACAGCAGTCAGCAAACCTTTTGTACCAATCCAGGCAGTAAATATGTTAGACTTTTCTATTTATATAGTCTTTGCCACAGCTACTCAAATCTGCTGTTGCAGCACATGGTGGCCATAAAAAATACCTATACGAATGAGAGGGACTGTATTACAATAAAACCTTATTTATGAAAACCGGTGGCAGAATGGATTAGACTGGCAGGAGATGGTTTGTCAACCCCTGAGATATTCGATAAAGAAAAGAGAAGTTTTTCAATTAATAGTACTAGAAAAAATTGGATATCTATTTGCAAAAAAAAAAAAAAAAACTAAAATATAATGCATGTATCACATTATATGCAAAAAGTATATCAAAATGAATCATAAACTTAGATGTAAAACTTAAAATATAAATTTCTAAAAGAAAACATAATAAAAAACATTTGTAACCTTGTGTTAGGCAAATATTTCTAATAGGTAAGACACTAAAATTAAATCCATAAGACTAAAATACAATTGTACTTCACATTTACGAATTTTTGTCCCTCTTAAATGAATGGAAGTCAAGCATAGATTGGGAAAAAATATTTGTGAATCACCTTTATGGCAGAATATTGCATGCATAATATGCATAGGGCTCTCAAATCTCAACGATAGTATTAACCCAATTTAAAAATAATCAAGAGATTTGAGTGTAGACTTCACCAGAAAAGTCATACAGTTGGCAAATAAGCACTGAATGATGTTCGACATGATTCGCTATTAGAGAAGTGAAAATTAAAACCACAAATAAATAACACTACACACGTTAACATGTCTAAAAAACACAAACAAAATCCATATATACCGAGTGTCAGAGAGGATGTAAATAATGTAACTCTCCTACACTGCGGATAGAAATGTAATGATGATCACTTTGATGCTGGGTGCAATGACTTATGCCTGTAATCCCAGCACTTTGGGAGGGCGAGGCGGATGTACTGCTTCATCCCAGGAGTTAAAGACCAGCCTGGGGAACATGGTGAAACTGTGTCTCTACAGAAAGTACAAAAATTAGCCAGGCATGGTGGTGCCTGCCAGTAGTCCCAGCTACTCAGGAGGCTGAGGCAGGAAAATCACCTGAATCCAGAAAGTCAAGGCTGCAGTAAGATAACATGGTGCCACTGCAGTTCAGCAGTCTGGACAGCAGTGTGGGAACCATGTCTCAAAAAGAAACCAACAAAAAACTAACAAACAAACAAATAAAAAAACACTTTGTAAAAGGATTTGGAAGAATCTACAGTTACAGAAAACAGACAGAACATCAACTTCCTGTGAATGGAGAAGGAGGTGAGAAGGATGAGAGGGGGCAATCAGGGGGAATCATACAGCAAATTCGGAGAGGATGATGTTCTTTATTTTGATTATTGTGACGCATTCACTCATGCATAATATACCAAAAAATAACTGACTGTGCAGTTTAAACAAGTTCAGTCTATTTTGTTCAATTACACCTCATAAAGCTATTAAGAAAACACCAAAATTTTTCAAAACGTGTTTTATATTATACTTTAATAAGAGATAATACCAAGAGAAATGCCTAAGCGGCTCAATTTTTGTTGTTATTTGTGTTACATTCATTTATAAAATGGGAAACATCTTGCTTTAATCAATTTTGTCTCTCATCTGCTTGAACTCACAGTAATAATTTTAGGCTTAGGCTGGGGAATATTACTTTAAACAATTTTCAAACCATTCTACTGCCTTTATGATAAACATTACACATGTAATAGTAAATATATTATTTTTAAGCAGCACTTTGTCAACATTCTCAGACCTAATGCAACTTTGAGATACAGCAAGGACTATTGAAACAAATATGAGTATGTTATTATACATTCCTGGACTACACATAACAGCTTTTTTATTTTTTATTTTTTACCAATGCATTCTATGCAATGTAGGCATTGATAGAAGAGCAAAAAGAACATCATCTAGAACTGACATTGTAAAGAATGTTTCAAACCTGAAAACATAGTTGTTAAAAGGAAATACGTCAAGAATGCACAATATTAAACAGCCAAAGTAGAAACACCACCATTGCAGCAGTTTCTTACAAAACTAAGCATGTACTTATCATCTGACCCATGAACTACACTCTCGGACATTTACCCTAGATGATTACAAACTTCTATTTAAACCAACATCTGTACACAAATGTTCATAGCAGCTTAATTGTAGTAGCAGAATACTGGAAACAACCAACGCATCATTCAATGACTGAATGGTTGAACAAAGCCTGGGATACTCACGCAACAAAATGCTATACAGCAATATAAAGCAATGCATTGCTGATGCATGCAACAGATTGAGTGATCTCAAGAACTTTATGCTTAGTGAAAAAAAAAGTCAATCGGGCAAGTTTATGCACTGATAATTCCATTTATATAATGTTCTTGAAATGAAAATACTGTAGAGATGAAGAACAAATTATTGGTTGCCACTGGACAGGGACAGGGGTTGGGGGATCGGTGCCAATGCAAAGATATACCTCCGGGAATTGTTTTGTGGTGATGAACAGTTCTACATCTTGATTGCAAAGATGGTTCTACAAGTTTGTACATGGCTAAAGCTGCATAGAACTGTACACACGCATACAAGCGGATAAATGTAAATGTTTTCTTAAAGGTGTAAACTTAATTAGGTCCACTGATCACCAAAGTGAATTTCCTGGTTTTGTTGTATTATACCTATATAAAGGTATCACCATTGAAAGAAGTTGTGTGTACATGAGACTATCTCTTATTTTTAAAACTTCCTGTGAATCTCTAACTAATCAAATTTAAAAATGTTTAAAAATATTACATCGAATATATAATCATAGATCTTCTTGATTTTCATGTTTTATTTTATATTTTTTAAACATAGTAGTTGAAATCAAACTAATATAACATGCTTTGCTGATATTGATTCTTGATTTATGAAAAGTAGTGCATATTTTTGGTATGGAGCAATTGACCACTGCTACATCTGTAGAAACTAAATTGTTCCCAGAAATAATGTTCCCAATCCAGTAAATATTACTTAGATTATGTCTACTAACTGCCAAATTGTAGTTTAAAATCTAATCACACTGGTTTATTGTCTTTCAATACTTAGGATGAGGACAACTTTCTGTATAAAATCTGTCATCCTCACCAGACTCCCTTCTCAAATGCCACAGGCAATCTATCAGATAGCCAATGTAAAAATGACTATTCTTTCTTTCATGGTTCTGTGATGCCTTATGTATCCCTCAGTCATGGTATACTCTCTAAAGTTATTTGATAGACATCCCTTGCTATCTAGATACTGCATTTGTTTTTAATTTGCCAATTCCTCAGACTCTTCTTGACTTCTTAATAAGGAAATCTTCCATAACTTTTATTTGTCTGTGTTCCAATCCTCTTCGCATTAACAAACTGATATTATGCACTCAATTTAAAATCTTTGGAGTTATTTTAGATCTCTCTCTCTCTATCATATATATTTAGACTATCAATAAATCTATTGTTTTTCTCTTTTAAATATTCTTTCCTTTTATATTTTTACTAAGATGGTTCAGTTTGTCCCCATTCATTGTTATCACATTTCAATAGTCTGTCCCTAGTCTTGGGCTCTCTCACCCACCATTTATACTATCTTTCTGATTTGTAAAAATAGTGATGACACTTGTTTTCTCTGTTTGTTTGTTTGTTTGTTTTTTGCTTTTTCATTCCCAAGTCTATTTCATTGGTTCTGAACTTTCACTCAGGTAATATACCTATACCAACAACTTAAGGAGAAGCCCCTTATCAAGGAATACAACTGAGGCTTTCTAAATGTCATAAGTGAAATCCAGCTTTTCTACCTGAATGTTTAAAACCTAAAACATATGGATAACTTTAATCAATAGCTCAGAATACCATCACTCTAAGCTGTAGTCAAACCATTTGCAACTAAATTGAATGATGCAGGACTTGCTAAGAGCTCAGCTGAGAATCTAATAGCTGAGAGAGAGAAGCATGTTCTGTAAACTCTATCCTGGTGTTAAGTTAAATCTCACATGCAACGTACTTGGTGTACATAGGCTTAACTTCTCTGCAGAAGTACCATCTCTGAAATGTGACTTTATGTTATGGCTTCAGTTTTTCTTTTAACAGGGAAAGAATTTATATTAATTCATACGGGGTAAGATATTAATTTGTAAAATGTTTGCTGATTCATCAAAATATTATAGCTGAAAAAGGCATGCACTGCTCAACTTGGATAATGGTCAAAAGGTCAATTCATCTTTAAGTAGAGCCCTGAAGAAACAATGTTGTAAGGCAAAATTGTTTTAACCAAAAGTATATCTTAGGTTATGCAGATTAACATAATACTTTAAGGCCAAATTTATTCATTTCTTAATGAGTGAAGGAAACATATCCCAACTGTAATTGTCTATCCTCTTAGTTAATTGATTCATGTTTTTGTGATCTTTTTAAAAAAAATTTAATTGATATTATTCTACCAAATTTATGTTTCTGTATCTTGCAGGTATCAGCTCCTTTATTCTATTTTATTATTTTTCTTTTGATAGATAGGTGTTATAAGTTTTAAGAATAATAGCATACCTGTAAAATCAATATTTAGTTCCGCTACTACTTTAAAACTTCCAAAACTAGAATCATTATGTTCATTGAAAAATAACCCATTTTCTCCCTTTTTCATTAATAATTTCAAAAAAAATATTTTTTTTAAGAATCTAGGATTATCCCTTTTGCTTTCTGTATCCAACCAAACATCATCCTTTCCTAATGACATCATGAAATGTCTTTGCTATATATTTCCTCTCAATTTAACATCCACCACCCTGTCCCGGTTTAATTATTTGTGGATATCTGCTAAAATCTTCCATCAAATCTCTGTGCCTTTGGGGATGCACTTCATTTCAAGTTCATTGTACTGCTGTTGCCATAGTCTCTACCCTAAAATTTTGCTTTAATCATATACTGTTCCCAAAATTTTCCTGGTAAAGTCCATTCTTGAACGTAATTTTTCAACCATTTTCTAACAATAGTTTTACTTTAGCCTGATCAGTTATTGCCAAAATAGGACATTTTCCTTTCAGTTTCAGAAATACGTATCATGGCTACTTTCTTACGGTATTTTAATTCAATTAGAATTTTTAAGAAAATGATATTTATGAAAAAGCAAAGTTCAAGAGTGGGGAGAAGGTAATGGAAGAAATGATGAATGTGATATAAGGATGTCACTTGCATGCTTTATTTACTAAACAATTTTACAGTTCCATTTCTTTTGGGAACAGAAAATAAATTTGATTATTAATGTATATCTTGTACTAAATGATTACATTTAAATGTGAAAGTCCATATCCTATTTCCTAATTTTTACTACATTTCCCATACTTTTCCCAACAAGCCTTATTTTCTTCTCACATGTCTTTTCTCCAGCAAAAATCCATCTATAAATCTCCCAATATGAATGATGAATGATGAATCGCTATACCCAATATGTCAGAGTTGAAATTAGCTTTTTACTGTCAATTTCTACGGAATTCTAGTAAAACCTTCATAAAATGATATTTTCTTTATAAAGTAAAAACATGATATTTTACTTCAATTCCTTCTTTATGTTTACTTTTAAAAGTGGTATACCTTGAAGATAAAATATATACTAAATATTTGTAAGCCTTACAGTTTGACATAGTGCTATGTACAGTAAGATTCACTAAATATAAGATGGATGATGAATGAATAAATTATTGTACTAATAAAAGTAGTCTCTAAATGTTGATATTTATTAGTTTCATACCTAAGCCTTTATATAATCAAAATACTGTCTATTAGAATAGTCTATTGCTCTAATTTATTTTAAACATACTACATATGATTTGTTTTAATGGTACACCAGCTACTTGGTAAATATCATACATTTTCCTGGTCAAGACAAGGGAATGAAACCACTAGATTAAAAATATGTCCACAATCATAGAGCTGTTAGGTTTTGCAGCTGAGATTCCCCAAGTCCAGAACTTGTTCCACTGCATTACTTTGCTCTTCTTACACAAAATATGTACTCATTACTATCACAGAAATTATTTTAAAACATAGAGTATAAACAATACTGGGGTGTCCATAAAGATTTTGGATTAAGCAAAGAAATTTCCATTTGAATAACTATATAAACACTAGCATGAATTTGACATGTATTCATAAGATATAAATGTAAAATGTAAGTGCTGCTTTACTTAGTTTCTACACTGCTTTTCTTCTTGCGGTAAATTTGTATTCAGTAATCACACCATCCAAATGATACTGTGTGACATGTATTTCTATTTTTTTTACAATTTAAAACTCTGTGCCCAGTGCACAATTGTCTTGCAGCACAAAAGTATGGAAATCCAAATATTTCATATGCATGATGCATGAATAGCCACAGTAATTAAAACAACTGACAAAGATAATACCAGGGTCAGATAATAGAAGGAAAATGAGTCATGACTGACTTCATGATTATTTTGTAAAATACATTATTAAATAATTGACATAGTTATAGCTATTCATATTAGTTTTGTTATTTTTATTAATTCATATAATTTTCAACCAATATGATTTGAGTACCTACTACCTGAAATTTTCATAGTTGATATGTAACCTTTCCTTTTTGACAAAATACAAGAAATGTAATTTGGTAAATTGACGATGCAGTAATATTAAGGTTACACAATAATGCACTTTCCCATTAGGAAATTCGAAATGACCATTATTTTGAAATACTCTTCTTCATATTGTTTCCAAAAATAGCTCTAGAATACGACAACAAAAAACTTATACTTTTTTCTTTCAGAATTTTTATATCTAGAAAATAAATGTCAAATTCAACCTTAGTTTATTTCTAATTATACTTTTGATTTTCTATCACAGTTCTGAGCAATCCAGAATTTTTTACTCATAATCTGTTGTAAGGTCTTTCATTCTCTATAGTCATATTCAGAGTAAATACCTTCCCAATTGTTAGTTGACAGTGAAGGAAAACAACCTGGGCATTAACATTGGCCAAACTGAGCTCCAACTCCAGTTCTTCAATTGAATGGCTGTATGACCTTGGGCAAGTTAATTGCTCACAGCTGCGCTTCAATATCCTTATCAGTAAAACATAAATATTTATGTATAGAGCTGTTGCTATATATCTGAATAATTTATGGGTATATAAACATATGAAAATCATAGACAATAAAAGTATTTCATACAGTTGTTACAAGGAGTGCATGAAATAAGCATGTAAGGAGATTAGCAGAGTTCCAGGAACATAATTTAAACAACTGCAGCTCTTACTGTCCCTTATTTTTCACATTCTTCTTATTTGTCAACTTATATATTGCTTCCTGTTTCATGTAATTTCTTCATTATTAACAGTACACATTATGCTTTTCTTGGTAAGAAATTAGAAGTTGATTTTGCTTTTTATTCTTTTCATATTTATGCATTATGAACTTTGACTTTTAATATTTTAAAATATAGTTGTTAATTTCACAAATATAGTCTATCAGAAATACATCCAGCATTGTATAATGGTGTGTTATATTATGTTTTTAAAATAAAAGTTATTAATTATGTACTAGAAGTAGATGAATAAATCTGCCATTTTAAGACATTAAGATGTTGACATTTTCAACCATTATTTTAAATATGGGATGGATTAGTTAAATTAGGAAAACAATTTATCACATAAAATAAATTACTTCTCAACCTGACCTATAGAGTTTGAGGAAAATATGCCTAAAAGAGTAATAAGAATCATTTCTATTTTTCCAGACCCATATCATTCTAAAAGTAAAAAAAAAAAAATCACCAATTTTTTTAATAACTGAATAATAATCTCTAAAGACTAAAGGCTTAATAAAATAGAGGACTATTTTACTGAACATATATGAGTTTGCTTATATATATTTAATAAAAGAAAGGAAATTAGTTGTTTTGATTTTCAGACTTTAAATAACATTTTCTCACTTTGATCTAAATGTGTTCCCAGGAATAGCTTTTTAAATTCATATTTCAAAGGGATGTTCTCTAGCCATTTGGTGCCAGCATTATAAAAAAACATTACAGGCAGTGCCTGAAGAAAAATGAGTGGCTGGGTTTTCATTCATTCATTAAGTTGAAAAAAAATCTTACAAAAAATTATATGTTAAAGCTGCATAAATAGTAATACAGTAATCCTAACTCTAATGCTGACATGAGCCGTTAAGAAGAAACCATATGTTATGTTCATAAATGTATTAAATACGCACAAATGAGTCTCACTTATGTAAGAAGGTTTCTAAATTATAATTTTTAGATTATGAATAGAGTGCTGATCAGAATCTAAAAAATGAAATTCCAGCGATATGCATATTCTGCAATATCTTTAGTATTCCAGTGTGGGTAAGCAACAAACAACCAGTTTGCCATGTGCCCTTTATGTCTGAAAGGCCACCTGCCAGCTCATTCCCATTTTCCCCTCAATGGGTTATCAGATGAATATAAATTAGTACAGTTAGGAGATTTTCAATGGGAGCTGCATTTTCAACTCCATTGTAAAATGCGTCAGATGGCATCACTTACTTTGATATTCTCATTCAGATCCAAACTCATGAAGTGCAACTTGCAAACCATTGTACCCCAAATGATTATTGCAGGCAGGCTAGGCAGCATGACAATGATTGAGTGTCAATTAGTTCAGTCCAAAAGCAACCAATCCAAATTGTTAGGGATTTTTAAAACAAAGCATGTGTTCCCAATTCCCTTTAATACCCAATTGGCAGCAAGTCACTGGCAAAATCTGCTGCGTAGGGCAAGTTGCTAATGTGTCTTTCTCAAAGGTAACAAATAGATGTGAAAAGAGCTGGTCAAAAAGGAAAGCATGCTGCATGCTGTTACATTAGTTAAACTCTTAACAGGACTCGAAAAATATGCAGATAAACAGTGGTGATGGTTATAACAACTGCTGACTTTAAAATAACAAGGAAGAATTAAGATTTATCTCTTGAAATTGCAGCAACTATTAAGAACATTTTAAATTTAGATCATAAAAATATTGCTTTAAATGTCACAAATTTTTGTGCATTTTTTTTATGTCTGTTGTTTTCTTACTGAGGTAAGAACATGGACCTAATTTAAATCTACAAAATTATTATAAGATTTATTTAAAGAATTTACAAACTATTCTAAATTAAAAGTTCAGAAAATACCAAGCATTTGGCAGGGATATGAAGAAACAGAAACTCTACTATTATGCTCATGGGACTATAAATTATTACAATCACTTAGAACAATGTCTTACTGCTGTTGTGTAAAATTAAACACATTGCAACATTGCAACCTGACAATTCCATTCCCAATATAATATAAAACAACATGTGCATGTAAGCACCAGGACGCATGTACAAACGTTTTCATATCAAGATTGTTAACACAAGTTTCAAATTGAAAGAAAAAAATCCCAAAGCTTCATAATAATATAATAAATTTTTTCGTAGTCATTTAATAGATACATTGATAAAATAAAACAATGAAAATATGGTACCATAGCTAATTATACCAACATGAGTATATGTTAAAAATTGACACAAATATATTCAATAATTATATTATATAAACTTAAAATATGCAAAAATATTTCTACCTCCAGCTATTATAAGTTAATTGGTATTGAGACTACCATACATTAGCCCTCACAGTAAACTATGATTATAGTTTTCAGGTATTGGAAAATAATCAACTTAGACTGTTATTCCAGACACTAGAGGAACCCGAGAAGTGAGTCCCGCAGTCACTCAGCTGTGTTCCTGGGTGTCAGGAATGCTATACCTGACAATGGTGTAGAATTCAATTAGAATAGAGGGATTCTGTTGAGCCTAGGAGGCAGAGACCAGAGTAAAGGGAAATTAGAGTTGCTAGAAGAGGCAGAGAGGGCACAAGGGAAGAAAATTCTCACAGGGAATGTGTAAAAACTATAAGTGGGAGTTGAAAAAAGACTCCTTGACCAAACACTAATCAGGCTCTTCTAGGTGGTGTATGCTGCAACACTGGTGTCTATTCCAGCTGGCTTTCATCAACCAGTTGTCGCAAGAATCTTACTGAGTCAGTTTAGTGAGAATCTTTCACCCTTGGTATCTGACCACCCTTGATATTCCATCAAATACCACATTCCCCACCATTCCCCAGACAATATCTAATCACCCTGCACTGCCTTCAGCCAGCATCCTGTCAAGTTGGTTTAGCCAGAATATTTCGTATCCCTGAGGTTTCTTCTTAGTAACTGTCCATCCCTTGAAACGCACATCATGCTCCTTGGCTATAAATTCTCACGTTTCCATAATGTATTTGGAATTAAACCTAGTTCTATACTAATGTCACTTTTCTGCTTTTGTAATAGTTTCAAATAAAATATTTTACTGCTTTAATTATTTAGCAATTCTGGTTTTGCTTAACAGAAGTTTTCTTCAAGTTCCTGGCTATTATCTGGGTTATGCTTACCTAAAGTCTTACTAGAAGTGGCTGATAAAACAGCTTCTGTCTGGTTGAGAAAAAAACACTGACCCTTGAGGCTAGAGAGTACTAGAGTATGTTAGAGGTACAATACAACCACAGTGGAGAGACCTCATTAATACCTTCTTTGCAATATCTCTTCCAAACAGCTGTTATATTAGCAAGTCCTCAACTTAAGGGTAAGGACCACAACCAGGAGGAAAGTTTACCTTAGGCCCACCCTAAACAAGTCTAAAACCAAATCCCAACAAGATTGTAAGGGAAAAAGGAAAGCATTTCATAGTTGGACCTAGTTAATTTATGAGAACCATGGAAACAATTTAGGCATTCCAAAGATCTTCCCTAATAAAACATAAAACTATAACAAAATGTACAACTTTGATATGTAAGTGATCAAATGGTGATTGATCTACCTACAAGAATAAAAATCAATAATCTTTAAAATAACAGAATTGAATCCTTTACAATATATCAACAACAGCTATATGCCAAAAAAAATTACTAGACATAAAAAAATAATAGAACAGGAAAATATTGCCCTCAAAATTGGAAACAAGTCGTTAATAGCAAAGCATCTCTAGATTGCTCAGAGGTTGGATTTAATAGCCAAGTACTTTAAAGATGCTATTAAAAATATTTTCAAATAACAAAATATAAACTAAAGGAAATATTAATGAGTTAATAGGTAAGGTAACCTCAGCAGATAAATTGACATTTTAAAAATTAAAATGAATATTCTAAAATTGAAATGTAACATATATATTTAAATGTATTAAATATATATACCAATAGATTGTGGATAACAAAGAAAAAAGTCAGTGAACATGAAGGCAGATCTCTAGTAATAATTCTATCTGAAGAAAAGAGAAAAAAGAGATTAGAGAAAATGGACAGAAAAATTTAGGGACTTGTGGAGGAATATCAAACAATCTAACATAACTATAGGAATCAAAAATCTAACAGAAAAAGAAATTAGGGATGAGCATATTTGAAATGAAAAGTGTTGAAATTTGTTGAAAAATATTAAGAAATTCAGAAGGATCAAAGAACCCCAAATAGAAAAGTTGTCTCCCTGAAACGGGCTGGAACTCTAAGCTCAGCTTGTCTCTGACTCCAGAAAAACTCTCAAGAAGGTAACATGATCAAGAACACCTATGCATTTTCCTGCTCACCTTTGGCCTCTGTAAGTTCCTAATAAAGTCTCTTTCCAAGTATTTGTATGTGATTCAGATGAGACCCATCTGTCGTAAAGGACAAGACACAGAAGGGATCTACTTTGTATAATATCCCCAAATGTCACACACAGAGTTTTTATTTGTGTAGTACAAAGGGTCAAGTAAGAGTGAAGAAAAAATGTATAGAGTCTACATGAAGGATAATTACTGGTGTTGAGCAATAAAGAGAAACACTAGGTTCCTGCCTGGAATTTCTTACAGTTGAGTTGAAAACAGAAGACATATATACCTTGAATGTCTGCTGTAGAAGCCTCAAAACATGGTTTGAAGAAAAAAAAAGTGTGTAGAAAAAAATGAGCAAACAAGTTAAAATATCTGAACAATTAATTCTTGCAAATAAAGTTTTAGTTTACATTTCCCTGTGGCTGCCTTCCTGTTCAGGCTCACTTCTAAACCCCCATGTTAGAAGGTGACTCTGCTTCTTCCTCAAGGCCTATAAAGAGAAAGATACGAGTTATAAGGCCAAGCTAGCAGGAGGATTCCATCGAGGAGATGTGATTTAGATTGGTCTGCACTGGGATGGTTCTGGTTCTGGTCTGTAGCTTCCATCCAGAGCCCAGACAGAATTCACCTTCTCAAAACAACCTGCAAAGCTGGGTTAGATGCATTTGTAATAGTATTGCTATTGCTACCTCCTGTAACAAGTATACTCAAAGGTGTTACACAAAGATAAAAATAAAAAACAATCTGACTAATCGGTAGCAGAATTGAGTAGTTGGAACGCTGTGGTATGAACCACAATGCCTGCAATATTTACTCTTCGTCTCTTTACAGAAGTTTTCTCACCCCTGTTACAAGTTCTCAAATACTAAAAAGACGTAGAATAAGGAAGAGACAGCAGAATGCTCTCTATAAATTTCTTTCTATAAAGAAAATGAAAAAAAAATCTCTTTGAGAATGAAAAAAAAAGTTAATAGAAAACAAGAAATGACTTTAAAAAAATAGGAGAAAGAGAAAAAAATGGTGAAGGAGAACCTTGAAATTCAGAAAATATGACACCCCATTTTACAAGACTGCAGAATACATTGTCACTTATTCTTTACAAACCTGGTGAAATGTATTAGTAAAAATGTTTTTCAAGTGATAGAATAAATTATTTCACCTATAGTAACATTCATATTGTTATTTTCCTTATCTACGATCAAAAACAGAGGAACTTTTATATCATTTTTTCATAATCTTTTTCAGTTATAACATAAAATAAATTACTAGTCTACATGCTAAAGACCTAAATGTAATTAAAGCGGGTCACATTAAATTCATGCTCTAAATATATTCTGCAAAATTTTACATATTCTAATACTTTGTCATAGTTGCTTATGAATTTATCTTCATTGCAAAATATAGTCATATCATACATAAAATCTCATCTATTCTGAAATAGAACATATATTCTCCTAAGTTGGTAAAATTGCATTAATACAGGAAAATATTAAGGAGAGGGAAATAAAATAAATTCAGAAAAACTGAAATTTTCTTGATCAACCACAGTATTGCATAGTCTGAAAAATAATTTTCCAGTTATTCTATTTTATGACACATTTATTATGCAAATGATAAAAAGCAGAATAATTAGTTTTGCTGGTTATTTGAATTACCAAATTCTCGAAGCTTTGCACCTAATAGTAAAATGAGTTATTTATATACTTTGTTAGTTGAATTTTAAGTGCTTAAACACATGAATATTAGTTCCCAGACAGCCTTCTTAGTAACAGAAACAGCTATAATAGACAGTCTCTTAGTTTGTTTCCTGCCAATGAACTTTGCCTAAAATACCAACATTTTTAATACTAGGGTTGAATCTTTTCCTCTAATGCAAAACTGAGAATTTGAAACTAAATATCACTTTCCAGCAGCATTTTTCAGTAAACTAATCCTTCTGCTACATTCACAGTCATGCTGAAGACTGGCATGGGGTCTATAAGTCTGTCTTTGATAAGTCCTGAGAACAGAAATCATCTCAGAGAGATTCTGCTGAATGTACAATCATTAAGTGACTTCTACATTGGTGGCATCTACCCAAAATGTTATCCGTGTTTGCCTAGCACCTGTAGACAATGACTGACCAGGGAATATGACATGACTAAAAACAAGTATAACATTTTAGTTAAAAAAGTTTGAAATCTGTATCTTTACTAATGCGGTTTTCTCAGTCATTGTAACAAGTTTTGGCATGAGCAAATCAAGTTCATTTATATTTCTTGAGATCTGAAAAGAAAAGAAAAAAAAAAAACTTCAATCCTTAAATGCTTGTTGGCAACATGTTGTGCTGGAGGCAAGAGCCAGTACGTTTCTAGATTGTATATTTTAAAGCAGCATGTTATGAAGTACTGAAGATAAGTTCAACATGATCAGTGAACACAAGAAGACATTAAAAAGACCAAAGCTGTCTTTCTCTAATTTTTCTTCTACATACTTTAATGAGCAAAATTTGGTTATGTTAACCTTTCCTTCTGCAGTCACTGCTCACCTTTTAATGATGTTTATATTTCTCTAAATTCTCTCCGGTGAATGTATGTTTTTCCTCCATGTTGACATAACCTTTAATATGGTTTTACTACTGTGTGTATTCTACAATAACTATGCTGTCCTTTGAATAAAATGTTCTCCCTACCTCTGAGGCATATTTTTGGAGTGTATAATGTTCAGTATGGGGCCATGTGCACTGTTATTAGGTAGTCAACCTGTTCTTCCATCTCACTCTGAAATGTAAGTAAAAAATTAAAGCTAATGAGACTCTTTTACTTTCTGCAGACATCACTCAGTGAGTTCCCAATATTGTAGCAATGGTTATGTGGAAACCTGAGCTAAGCTCCTCTATCCTCTGTCACTGCCCTTTAATATCACCAGCACCATCACCGCCATCCCCTCACCACTAGCACCCTCATCACTTCTATCATTCCCTCAAAACCATGACCACTACCACAATCATAACCACCATCAGCATCACCACCACCATCACCACACTGCATCATGTAGACAACTTATAACATCTCTAAGGTTTGGGAAAAAAAATAGTCCTCACTTCCACAATCAAATAAAATAGCTTCATAGCTAATTATCAAACAGCCGATGGAACTAAAAAAGGGAAAATTCTTTGCAATTCTGGTGGAAAAGTGTGTTTACCATAAGGCATTTAGAGAAAAATAATAAAATACATCAAAAGTAGATTAAGTTGGCTAACATGTTATCTTGAAAAGACAATTTGATTTCATTAGATCTCAGTCTTTTCCAAAACATGCAAGTATACAAGAAAGTATTTGATTAAAACTCTTTAAACCATTTTGAACTTAAGTTTTGGTTAAATAATTTAGATTAAAATCATTTAAACCGTTTGGCACTTAAATACATTTTAAAATTTGATTCAGCTTGGGGTTCATCAAGATATGTTTTAGAACATTAATTTAGGGATAGAGTTCAATTATCTGATTAAAAGTAAAAAAGATGACTTCAAAGTGAAAATCAATGTTCCACATTTAAAAGTAAAGTGGTTTATCTTTTAAATCACCACAGTTGGGGGGCTAGGGGAGGGATAGCATGGAATAGGGAGAAGGGGAGGGATAGCATTAGGAGAAATACCTAATGTAGATGAGAGGGTGATGGATGCAGCAAACCACCGTGGCATGTATATACCTATGTTACAAACCTGAACATTCTGCACATGTATCCCAGAACTTAAAGTAAAATAAAATATATAAATAACTTTTTTAAAAAGAAAAATAATCATAAAAAGGAAGAAATGATGTCATCCCATTAGTTAGCTCTCTGACATAGAGAATTCTAACTAAAAATTCTGGAGACCTGATAGATTGACATAATAATACATATTTTCTGAACAACAAAGAACAATTCTGTTCATTCATAAATTCCAGGAGATTTTAATCAATTGACTCAGAGCTATATATAAGCAAATGTAATTATGGATCTTTATGAAAATAAGAAATTATCTTCCAGTTTAGCAGAAAATAAAAAATAAGAATGCTTGGGCAAATAGGGGGTATTTTCTGGCATTTCAGGTATAATTTCAAAATTCCTGAAGATAATTTAAAAATCTCCAGGGAACACTGTCATACAGTTGAATCTAATAAAAAACTCTTATGTAGCAATTGTGTGTGTGTGTGTGTGTGTATGTGTGTGTGTGTGTCTCAATATGTTACCTAGCAATTTCATACCTAGTACTTGCCCAAGAGGAAAAAAAATAAATATCCACACAAACATCTGAACAAAACCTTTATAAGCATTTTTATTTATTACTGCCCCAAAGTGAATCAATCCACATGTTAATTAGCTGGTAAATGTATAAACAAACTGTTGTACATCCATATAATGTGATATTACTCAGCAATCAAAAGGATCAACCTGTTGATATTATAAACAACATGAATAAGTCTCAAAAACATTATGCTAAGTGCCCAAAACATAAATAAAAGGCTGCACACTATAGAATTCCATTTATACGACGTGCTAAACAAGGCAAATATGTAGGTTTGCTTTAAGATCTAATTTTTTTAAATTAATTTTATTGTGTATATTTAATGTACGCAACATGATGTTATGGGATACATATAGACAGTAAAATTGTTACCATAGTAAAGCAAATGAACATATTCATCATCTCAAATAGTTACCATTTTTCTGTGGCAAGAAAAGGTCAAATCTATTTACTTAGAACAATTATCATTTACAGTGTAATTTTTATTAACTGTAACACTCATATTGTACTTTAGATCTCCATTCTTGTTTATTATACTTATCTGCCACTTTGTATCCTTTGACCTACATTTACCAACCCATTTCCTCCCCACCCTCATAAACACTGTTTCATTCTCTGTATAACTGATTTTTTCTTTTTCATTTTTTCAAATATTTCTCATATAAATGACATCACTGAACATTTTTCTTTCTGTTTATTTCACTTAGCATAATGTGCTATGAGTTCGTCCATGTGTGGCAAATGGCAGGATCTTCTTCTTTTAGGACTGAAAAATATCTCATTGTGTGTGTATACATGTATACAGATATTCTGTATCCATTCATCCATTGACACATACATGGGATGTTTTCATTGACTATTGTGAATAAAGCTGCAATGAACTTGGAAGTGTGGATATTTTTACAGAGTGGTGATATCATTTCCTTTGAAAATATACCCAGGAGAGGAATTGCTTGGTTATATGATTGTTCTATTTTAATTTTCTTAGAAAACTTCATACTGGTTTTCATGATGGCTACACTAAAGTACATTACCACAGTGTACAAAAATTCCCCTTTTCCACACACACCCAGTAATACTTATGATTGCTTGTTTGTTTTGATAATAGTCATCCTCATTTTGTGATTGTTTTTCATTGTATAAGAAACAAATTTCAACATTTTAAGTAAATATTGGTAAAAGCCAGTAATGAATGTCCTCTATAGAATAAACTATGACAGAGAGAACTACATATAAATGATACAGAAGTGCTGGAAAGGGAAGAGAATAGTCCCTTTGAATGATATGGAAGAGGAGAAGGGAAGTGCTGGGTAGAGGAAGGATGTGGTCCCTGGCTATGGCTCAATCCTCATGGACCTAGGTGAGGACAGGCACTCCTGCCTTCATGCCCAAATGTTGCATTTCCCAAGGCCACCCTGGCCTACCATGCCCCCATCCTGTGCCTATAGAAATCCCTGAGACCCTAGCAGGGAGACATGTAGGCAGCTGGACATCAAAAGGATCACATCAGTGGAGGAACACATAGGCGGCTGGACGTGTAGAGGAATGCACTAACAGGCACTAGCCCACTGGCAGGCCACTGACAAGCAGAACAACACGGAGTTTTGCTGGTGCAGTCAGAAGAGCACTGGGGCTGCCATCTCCCTTCCAACCCCCCGAGCTGCAGAGACCTACTTCCTCTCAGTAAAACCTTGCACTCATTCTCCAGGCAAGAACTCCTGGATACAGAAAGCCCTCTGTCCTTGCAATAAGGCAGGGGTCTAACAGAGCTGGTTAACACAAGCTTATGGACTGTAACACTAAAAGAACAAAACTAAAAGAGCACCCTGTAATACATGGCCCCCGGTGCTTCAGAAGTTTTAAACATTTTGCCCTAGACACTGCCGTGGGGTTGGAGCCCCACAACCTGCCCTTCTGTATGCTCCCGGAGAGATTTGAGCAGCAGGGCACTGAAGACTCAAGTCACTCTCCCTGTTGCATGCCTTGCAAATGGACAAGGGAACATTTTCTGTTTCAAAAACACGTGGAACTAATGACTATCCCATAACCAAATCAAGCGGAATGACAGGATGTTATATGTAATAAAGAAGACATTTTTTGTATATGTATGTGTAGTTACTCACATACAAAATAAATATGCCAAATGCCAAATGATTATTGCTATGTTCCGAGTTGTTTCCCCTTCAGAATTCATGTTGAAGACATAATCCCAAGTGTGGCTATATTTGAAGATAGAACATTTAGGGGGTAATTAAAATTAAATGAGGTCATAAAAGTGGGATACTAATCTGATAGACTTGGTGGTCTTATAAGAAAAAGGGCTGATTCTTTCTCTCTCTCTCTGTCTTTCTCCCTCCCTTCCCACAGGCACACACCAGAGACTAAAGAAAAATTATGGGAGCAAACTGGAAGAAGGTGGTGGCTATCTGCAATCCAGGAAGAGAGATCTCACCAGAAACCAATTCTGAATTGGCTGGCATCCTGACATCAGATTTACAACCTCTGGAATGTTAAAAGAAAAAAAAAATTCCTGTTGCTTAAACTACCCAGTCTATAGTATTTTGTGATAGCAATCCCAGCTGATTCAGACAGGTAAGTACCAAATAAATTTCTAATTATGAAACACTTTTTCAAAACACAAGCATAAAACATCAAACATATCTCATTATCAGTGGGTATAAATTGAAATGAGAGAATATATCAATGTGCCATGCTGAGAAGATAAAGATCATGTTATCTCTGAGTTTTTTATATTCTCCAAAGGTCAAAACTACTGCATCATAAAAACTGTAATGTCACAAAGCTTATAAGTTGTGTATTTTTTATTTAATTTTTGCACATATAATATTGGAAATCTTAAATTACTGAAGCATGAAATGCTGAAATCAGGTCATGTTATTTATGATATTGACACTAGCCTAGACATTTTTTAAAATCCTAATCAACTGTCAATGGTTATAATGATTACAAAATTACTTGTGAAACTAGTCTGTGTATGTACCCATAGTTGAAAGAGAATTACATTCACCACTCTTTATTCACTAAAAAGAAGGATGATATTAATCCTTTTAAATATTTGTATTTTATTTAGTATTTAGTCCTTCTTTGAAATCTGTTAGTCGAGGACTTCCTAAAATGTAGTTGTGTATTTAAAATATTATAAGACTTTAGTTATAACATTTGTTTATAGAAAAGTCACTGAAAAATTCTTAATGGTCTTAGAGCTAAAATGTCTAAGGAAATACTTGCTTCAGCAGTAATTGTAAGTAGCTGCTATTTCCTGAGGACATGTTACATGCCAGAGTTACTACATATGCTATCCTTTCATTCTCATAACATTTCTACAAAGCATACCCTAGTACTTCCACTTCACCAATAAAATTAATAGCTAACATTTATTAATTATGTGCCAGGTGGTAAGCACTGTATTTCATATGAATTAATTCCATTAGTGCCTATAGAAACAGGGAGTCTTTCAGAGAGCAGTAGGAAATTATTGCCAATAATGAGGAAATAAATGCCATTTCCACTTTATGGATAAGGCAGCTGAAACACAGAGATATTAGGTTATTTGTCCAATATCACGCAGCAAATGTGGGTTAAACTTTCCTGTCCCCTTCCATGACTGCAAACTTTGCCTGATGTTCTAAGCAGGAAGAAAATTCCTTAATGTCACCCAAAGTAACAAATTATCCCATTTTGATGCCAAAATTGAAATATTTTCACTCCATACCATATCATCATGTGAAATATATGCATTCACTACAACATATTGTGGTTAAAATATTTAGTGAATTATGCTTAATATAGGAATATAGTTAATAATTTTGTTTTTAATTCTAGAAATTTCAAATCACATTATGAAATATATATGTACAGTTATCCATTGCTTTAATTCTTATACTACAATCCATATGCAAAATTTTAAATATTGTTGGTAAGCATTTACTTAAGATTTTGATAGATTTGTTGACGAATGATATACAATACTATATTATCTTGATAGATAACAATTACAATTCTATGAATACAGAGGTCCTAAGTAGCTAGATTCCTTAGATATCTCCTATGCATGTGATAGCACTGGCTTGATATATGAGCTGTTTAAATTCTCAATTGCACTACAGTCAGTTGGTCTCTTCTCTTGTCAAAGAACTATGTTATTACATGTTAATTTTCTAGGGTAATCAGACACTCTGCATGGTGTGGGAATAGAGTATTTGAGTTTTGGATATCTTCTGTTTAATACATGGGCTTTTTATATTGCTTACTCTTCCTTACTAGTCTTTTGAAACATCGTAGGAGAACATTTGCCACTCTTTTTCATAGTTAATATTTCTGTATTTTTACAAATTGTATATTGAAATATGTTCATAATTACCATTACTACACAACTTATTTTAAAATGGTAGAAAAATACTAACTTTCAAATAGGTGGTTTAGACAAGTATTTAGAACCTTCATGAAACATATTTTTCAGAAAACTCAAAAAACTGTAAAGACAGAAAGAACAGAAAGCACATGGTTTCTAACCATCCAATTTACACTCGCATCCTCTGATCAGTAACCCTGCTGAATGACTATCTAGCCTTCGTTTTAATGTCTCAATAATGAAGAATTCTAAAGACAGAACTTTCTATCTTTACACTTCTCTGGCTGTTTAAAAAGTTTTCGTTACACTGAAGACACTTGCCTTAATTCTACGTTTTAAAACCATATATAACTGAAATATACATTTAACATAAAATTATGATGACAATAAACATAACACTTTTTCTCTAATAAACTCTGGGCTCATCTCACAATAGCTTAGTAAAGTGCATCTTTTCCCTAAAAAAAATAAAAAATTATTCATTAATACCTAGAAATTTTGCAAACTTTCCCATTGTTCTACAGTAAGATTCAACCGATCAAGAGACTTGAAGTCATTTACAACAAAAAATTTTAACTTTTTATTCTTAACATCTTGTTTGAAAAGAGAAAATAATTAAACAAAAGTTGATTTAAATACAAAGGTAAGGCACTGGCTTGTATAATGGCATAGGCCAGGTAATGTTTGATTTGGAAGCCCAAATAACATCATCCAGACCCATTTCTTATCTGAGGTTTCACATTCCATTACGTTTGCCTTATTCTCAGGATCTACATGGGGCTCTCATCAACCAGTAAGAGATATTTTCTTTTCTTCTTCTTCATGTATCTCTTTTGGCCTGGTTAATGTAAATCAGAAAAGAAAATCTCTCTCTTGAGATTATTCTGTTAGGACTGATTTGAGACAGCTGCTCATGTTCATTCAGCAGTGGCTAGAGGAACCCGATGCTGGGAATTATGTAATGCTCCGAATACAGCCTGGAACATTTTACAAACTCAATAGGTGTTCATTGTTTTTATTATTAACCAACTCTGTTTCTATGCTACCTCTGGAGCTAAACCACATTTGAATTAAGCCAATGGAGTATCATAGTAGTTATGATACTGTTGGTTGGGAAAAGGGTCATGGATATTGCCCAAATTTGAATTTCAAACATCCACATCCACTGTCTGCACTGAGTGTTCATTGACTCTCACCAGCATTGTTCTAACATGTCCAATATTAAGATATTTTTTATGAGTAGGAGACTCCATTTTTTCTCATTTTTCACAAAATTAATTATATGTCTATTTTATCTACTGAGATTGTTCTAATGGAGGCTATTACTACGAGGCTCATTTACATTTTCAATCTTTGTCTTCCTCTCTCCTTCAATCTTGATGATTGCTATTGATCTGTCTTCCAATTTAATGAACCTTAGAGTCGAATCTACTGTTAAGTTCCCATAGTTAGAACTTTTGACTTTCAAGACTGTATTTTTTACTTCTAAAATTCCATATTAGAGTATCAATTATGTCTAAAATTCCCAGCCTCTTAATTCATTAGGTCCTTCTTTTCCTAAATTTGCTTTAAGATCTGTATGATTATTTTGAAGTACTCTTGTGATTATTCCTAACTGCTATCTTGTGATTTTTCTTCTCTTGACTATGCTCTCTGTTAATCATGGGTGACATTTTCTTGCTTCCCTGAATTTCTAATGCTCTGTAATATAATCCAGATATATAAAGGACTGTGGAGATGGAAGTAATTTTTTTTATTCTTGTAAAAAGTTAAGCCCAATGCTCTCCCTAGCTTACGGATTTTATGAATTTGTTGTGTACCTAGCAACCGTGATAGCCTTTTTTATTGGTTCTAAAAATATCTGCAGTTATTTTGGAGGAAGTTATCAACATAGAAAGTTATACAATCAACAATGATTGATCTAATTCTTATGTATTTTATTCCTTTTTATTTTCCTAATTACTACTATATTGTCATTAACGATCTTAATATTTTATTTCTAAAATAAAGAGCAATGATCAGCAAACATTTTGTATTTTTAAAATAATTTTAAGTTTAATTTATTTAACTCTTATTTTAGGTTCAGGGTCATCTGTGCAGGTTTGTTACAGGTAAGTTGAGTGTCAGAGGAGTTGGGTGTATAGATTATTTTGTCACACAGGCAATTTTTTATCATCTTTCTCCTCTGACCCTCCACACTAAGAAGGCCACAGTGTCTGTCGTTCTCTTCTTTGTGTCCATGTGTATGCAATAATTAGCTCCCAGTTATAAGTGTGAAGTTGCCATATTTGGCTTTCTGTTCCTGCATTAATTGCTTAGGATAATAGCCTCCTGCTCCATCCATGTTGCTGCAAAAGACATGATATGGTTATTTTTTATTGCCTGTGTAGGCTAACGTGGTATATATATATATACATTTTTTTCTGTCCCGTATACCACTGACGGGTGCATTTAGGTTGAGTCCATAACTTTTTTATTGTAAATAATGCTGTGATGAACATATGTGTGCAAGTGTCTTTATGGTGGAAAGATTTATATCCCCTTCAGTATATACCCAGTGCTGGGATTGACAGATTGAACGTTAACTTGATTTTAAGTTTTTTGAGGAATCATCACACTGCTTTTCACAATAGCTGAGCAAATTTACATACCCACCATTAGTGTATAAGCATTCCTTTTTCTCTGCAGCCTCACCATCATCTGTTCTTTTCTGACTTTTTAATAATAGCCATTCTGACAGTACGAAATGGTATTTCATTGTGCTTTTTATTTGCGTTTCTCTAATTATTGGGGATGTTGAACATTTTTTATATGCTTATTGCCCATATGTATGTCTTGTTTAGAGAAGTGTCTGTTCATATACTTTGCCCACTTTTTAATGGGGTGATTTGTTTAATACTTGTGCATTTGTTTAAGTTCCTGGTAGATTCTGGATATTAGACTTTTGTTGAATCCCTGGTTTGCAAATATTTTTTTCCTTAAAGAATGCTGAATATAGATGGCCCCCCAACCTCTTCCAGCTTGTACGGTTTCTGCTGAAAGGTTCACTGTTAGGTTGGTGGCACCACCTTTGTCAGTGATCTGCCCCTTCTCTCTAGCTGCCTTTACCATTTTTTCTTTCATTTTGACTTGGGAGAATCTGATGACTATGTATGTTGAGAAGGGTCATCTTGTGGGTTATCTGCATTTCCTGAATTTGAATGTTGGCCTCTTTAGTGAGGTTGGGAAATTTTTCAGAGACAACATCCTTAAGTATCTTTTCAGGTTGCTTACTTTTCCCCTCTCTATTTTAGGAATGCCAGTGAGACATAGATTTGATCTATTTACATAATCCCATATATCTCAGAGATTTTGTTCATGCTTCTTCAATCCTTTTTCTTTATTTTTGTCTTACCAGGTTACTTTGGAGAACTGGTCTTTGACTCTGAGATTCTTTCCTCAGAGAAAGAATCTGGCTGATTGTGCTGTTAATGCTTATGAGATTATTCTGAAATTCTTGAAGTGAGTTTTTCAACTTTTTAAGGACAGTTTGGTTCTTTTTGAAAACGGCCATTTTGTCTTTCATTTTCTATATCATTTTATTGTATTCCTGGGAATTCTGAAATTCTTGAAGTGAGTTTTTCAACTTTTTAAGGACAGTTTGGTTCTTTTTGAAAACGGCCATTTTGTCTTTCATTTTCTATATCATTTTATTGTATTCCTGGGAATCCTTGAATTGGGTTTTGCCTTTCTTCTGAATCTTAATTATCTTTATTTGTACCTATATTCTGAATTGTATTTCTGTCATTTTGTAACCGGGGGGAGGGAGCAGAGGCATTCTGAAGACGCTTTTAGTTTCCCTAATCCAGTGTTTTCCACAACATGCCCAGGTCTTTGGCCTCTCTTACCCCAGGAATGGAGAAGGGGTCCCGGAAGCTCAATGAGCTAACTGTTCCAATAAATATCATGGACTATAAGAGTTTAGCAGAGAGTGATTTATTAGGCAGAGAGAGAGACAGAGAAAGAGAGAAGAAAAGAGCTCCCACACTGTTGTGGGAGGGAATCCAAGGGAGGAGTTCGCACAGGAAAGGGTCCGGGGGATTTTAACTCCAGAGTTATTCCCACCCCATTTATATTCTCGTCCAATGAGAAGAGTTCTTTTCCTCTGGAGTGACTGATCTTTGACTCTGATACTGGATTGGCTGCTAGGTCTGCAACAGCGGCCCTTCCTCTCAGAGCTTTTCACAGGCTTTTTGAACAAGAAAGCACACCTGGAATTTTTACCAAGCCCGTGTGCGGGAAACTTAGACAAATAAATTTACATTTCTGGATGGGGGCATGGATGGGGGCATGGTGCTGGAAAATTCCTGTCTTTGAAACCACGTCCCTTGTGGACTCGGTTTTCCTTAACACAGTCCCTCAGTCCCCCCTTTGAACAGGAAAGTCCAGCTGCTGTTGGGACATGGGCATTGATTGCTCTTTAGCTACTTCCTGATGAATTGGGGCATAGATGGGGCCCTGCAGTTGAGGTTTCCTCCAGAGGGGAGTTTTCCAAGGGTACAGGTTGATCCAGAGGTCTACGATAGAACTTATGAGCCAAGGGCATCCAGGGTTCAATTTGCAGGACCATTTGAGGCCTTATGGCTTTAATTCTAGAAGGAACAAATTTGACAAGAAGGATAAAGATGAGAGACCTGAAGGCCAGCAATAATAGAATATTTATAAATGGGTCTAAGAGAGGGTAGAGCCAGGACAGCCAGTTGTTAAACAAGTCCCACAATTCTGTTTTTTTTTTTTTTTGAAAGTTTTTAGCCCTGTGTTTGATTCAGTCCCTGAGTTCTTCAACTTTGTTTAAGACAATACCTGATTGGTTTATAAAGTAGCAGCAGTTTTTTAGAAAGAGACAGGTTTTTTTCTCTTTGCTGTTAGTAGATATAAGGGCTTTTTATTTTGAAGAGCTATGGCAGCTAAAGAGTTAAGCGGCTTTTGCAGAGAAAATTAGCAACCTTTTTGATGTTATTATTTAACTCCTGAGATAGCTTATAGTAACTGAGTATAGGTAGTAACTCTTCCAATGTCAGTACCAAGTCCTCCTATTATTCCACCCCCCACCCATGAAAGGACTAATTGAGGTTTTAGTATGGTGTGGCCTTGGCAAGAGAAGACTTTGCACCTGAGAGTCGGTGTAAATTCTGATGGGATGGGCACTAGGAAGGAGGGGAGTAGAGCTATTAGGCCAATCCTTAGGGACAACCACATAGAGCCCGGTCACATATAGCAAAGTTAAGAGAGATAGTCCTGTTAATGCTAGGATGTAAGTTAGACCCATGAGACTCATTTTCCTGGGGCTCTCGTCAGAAGAGCAAACGTAGATCCTCTAATGGCTTGCAGGTATATGAAGGGTCATTCCCAGGAATTTCAGACTGTGGAGTGGAGGGCTTATGATTTTCTTCAGGAGGTGTCCAAGGCTTCAGTGGAGTGTGAGGAATCCATGAGTTAATTCCCACCACCGTAGCTGCCATTGGGGTAGACAGAATAACCAAAAACAATCCTTCCCAAGATGGGCCTAGAGAGGGAGAGTCTGAGGGGAGAGACTTAACAAGCACTAAGTCTTCAGGGCAGAACAACTCTTTTCCTTTCTCCCTAGGGTGTCCTTCAGGAGAGGTCCTAAGACCTGTTGGTACTTAGGCAAGGAGGTTGTATCCTTTATTAGATCTGCTGTTTCCTTGTCTAATACGAAATCATTAGTAAGAAAGGGCCGTCCATAAAGCATCTCATAGGGGCTGAGTCCTATTTTCTGAGGAGAGTTTCAAGCCTTTAAGAGTGTTATTGGTAATAGAGAAGGCCACGGGAGGTGAGTTTCCTGTGCCAGTTTCTTTAGGTGTCTCTTAAGAATTTCATTCATCGTCTCCACTTTCCATGAGGACTGAGGCCTCCAAGCACAGTGGAGATGATACTGTATTCCTAACACCTTGGAAATTCCTTGGGTCACTGTAGCTTTGAAGGCAGGGCCGTTATCGCTTTGAAGACACTGAGGGAGTCCAAACTCGGGATTATTTCATTCATCACGACTTTTATTACCTCTTGGGCTTTTTCTGTTTTACAGGGGAAAGGCTCAACCCAGTTTGTATAGATATTTACACATACTAGGAGATATTGATATCCCCGAGACTTAGGCATATGGGTAAAGTTCATTTGCCAGTCCTCACCTGGGTAATGCCCAGTTTGCTATTTCCCAGGAGGAGCTTTGCAATGTGCCAAAGGATTATTTTTCTGGCATATTTCACATCTTTTGACTATTTGTTGGACAGCCTGGAAGATACATTTTTCTGTAAATATAAATTTGGCCATCCGATGTGCATTCTCTATACCCATATGGAAGGTTTGATGCAAGATTTTAAGTACTTTCCACCGGCTGGCAGCAGGTAGGAGTACTTTTCCCTCCTCAGTATTCAGTCATCCTGAAGGAAGAAGATTATATCCCTGGGAGATTGCCCACTCTACCTCTTCTGATGAGTATTGAGGTCTAGTTCCCTGGAGAGGTTTTCCCATATTAAAGGTTCTTCTATAAATTCTTGTCTACCTGCCCTTTTTGCCTCTAGGTCAGCTCTGCAATTGGCCTCTGCTTCTTTCTCATCTCCTTTCTGGTGACCCTGGCAGTGTAAGACTGCTACCTCTTTGGGTTTTGGGACAGCTTATAATAAGTTTAAAATTTCCTTATGATATTTAATGGGAGTTCCTGCCGAGGTTAGGAACTCTCTTTCCTTCCATATGGCAGCATGGGCATGCAGAACCAGGTAAGCATATTTGGAATTTGTGTATATGTTTATTCTCTTTCTTTTTCCTAATTTCAGAGCTCGAGTGAGGGCTACTAGTTCTGCCAGCTGGGCACTAGTCCCAGGAGGAAGGGAGTTACTTTCAAGAACTGTTTGATTACTGACTACTGCATATCCTGCCTTTCGAACTCCATTTTCCATAAATGAACTTCCTTCAGTGTATAGGTTAAGGTCAGGATTGGCTAGAGGAGTTTCTAAGAGATCCTCTTAAGCCACATATTTCTGAGCTATAACCTGCTGACAGGTATGTTCTTTGTCTGCCCCTTCTTCAGGAAGAAATGTAGCTGGATTGAGGGCTACACATCTGCACAGCTAAAGTACAGGCCCTTTGAGTATTAAGGCCTGATATTTGAGTAAGCGGTTGTGGGACAGCCATAAGCCTCCTTTAGGGGCCAGAATTCCAGCTACATCATGTGAAGTCCGTACAGTTTGATTTTTCCCTTGCACTATTTTAACGGCTCTGAGACCAGTATAGCCACCGCGGCTATGACTTGCAAGCAGTGTGGCCAGCCTTTCGCTACTGCATTAATTTTCTTACTTAGCTATGCCACTGTTGTGGTGTGATCTCCCAAGTCTGGGTGAGAACCCTCAGTGCTACTCCTGACTTTTCTATAACATATAGGGAGAAGTTGTTCCCTGTAGAAAGGCTTAGAGCTGGAGCCTGCTGTAGTGCCTGCTTCAGTGTCTGAAACGCTGCCTCAGCTATAGGGTCCCATTGCATTAGATGGGTGTTAGGCTTTTGGGTTTCCTTAATCAGAGTGTGTAGGGTTTTGGCTATTTTACCATATCTGGGAATCCACAATCGGCAGAAACCAGTTGTTCCTAGGATTCCCTGCAACTGTTTTAAGATTTTTCTATGGGGGAGAGGCCAGTATGAGTTGGAAACATTCTCCATCAAGAACCTGAGTGCCCTTAGACAAGACAAGCCCTAGGTATTTTACCTCTTGCCTACAAAGTTGAGCTTTTGGTTTGGAAACCTTATATCCACAGGTGGCAAGAAAGTTTAGGAGGTTCTGTGTGGCCTGCTGACACTGGGTTTCTGAGTTAGCAGTTAAAAGTAAGTAATCTATATACTGAAGAATCAGGGTACCTGGATGTAAAAAATGACTAAGGTCCTGAGCTATAGCCTGGCTAAACAGGTGGGGGCTATCTCGAAAGCCCTGGGGTAACACTGTCCAGGTGAGCTTAGAATTCTGGTCTAAAGAGTTTTTAAAAGCTAACAGAAATTTGGAGTTAGGATGTAATAGAACGCAGAAAAAGGCATCCGTAAGGTCTGGGACTATACCGTTGTACCTTTCCTGGTATTTGAGAGAGCAAGGTGTACGGGTTGGGTACAGCTGATTGTAAAGGGATCACAGCTTCATTAATAAGCCTGAGATCCTGCACCAGACTCCATTGTCCATTAGGTTTTTGTACTCCTAAAATTGGAGCATTACAAGGGCTGTTACAGGACTTTACTAGATCCTGAGCTTTTAAGTTCCTTACAATATCCTGTAGCCCCTTTTAGGCTTCCGGTCTTAGGGGCTACTGTCTTTGGTAAGGAAAAGAGGTGGGATCCTTTAGCCTTATTTGAATTGGGCATGCATTCTATGCCTGTCCAAATGGTCCCTCTATTGCCCAAACCTGAGGATTAATCACTTCTTTAATTAATAGGCAGCAGAGAGGGATTTCCTCTCTGATGATGTTCATATAAATAATGGCTCCTACTCTGGTTAACAGGTCCTGCCCTAGTAAGGGAATGGGACTTTCTGGCATGATGAGGAAGGCATGGGAGAAGAGTGTATCTCCCCAGTTACAGCTTAGGGGCTGGGAGAAATATCAGGAGACTGCTTGTCCTAGGACTCCTCAGACAGTTACAAACTTGGAGGACAACCACACGGGACAGAAAAGTAAAACTGAGAAGGCCACATGAGTGTCCAGGAGGAGATTGACCTCCTGGCCCTCTATGGCTAGCTTTACTCAGGGCTCAGGGGAGGTGATGTCTTGTGGTACTTGCCCCAGACACCCTTAGTCCTGCTATTGGGTCATCTGGTTAGCCTCCTCAGGCCCTGGAAAGCTTCATCCCCTGGGACAGTGTGCCTTCCAGTGATCCCCTTCGCACAGTGGGCAAGGATGAGAAGGTGGTCTGTTCCGCTGGGGGCAATCTCTCTTAAAGTGTCCTGTTAAGCCACAGTGGTAGCAAGCTCTGCCAGACTGGTGGCTAACCCAAGCCCTTCCCTTTTCCAAGCCCCTTGGGTCTGCTTGCCTGAAGGCCATGACTAGGGTGGCGGCTTTTCTCTGGTCTCTCCTGTTCCTCCTGGTCGCTATTATAGAACACCGAGATTGCTAGATTTAGTAATGATTCTAGGCTCTGTTCTGGTCCCAGGACCAGCTTCTGAAGCTTCCTCCTAATGTCTGCTGCTCATTGCATAATAAATTTTTTATTTAATATTAACTGATCCTCAATGGAGTCTGGCGACAGGGGAGTATACTTTCTTAAGGCAATCCGTAATTACTCAAGGAAGGCTATTGAGTTTTCTTCCTTTCCCTGAGTTATAGTGGATAACATTGCATAGTTCATGAGATTTTTCCTAGTTCATGGGCTTTTTCCTAGTTCACCTTAATCCCTCACATATGCAGGTCAATAGGTGCCTACAACTCCAGTCCCCCTGTTCTAAGTTAGGGTCCCAGTGAGGGTCCATGCTGGGGACTGCTAGTCTGCCTGTAGGGGATCTATCCTTCTCCTCTGGCATTATTTGGTCATGTACTTGACTAAGGTACCAGGTGTCCCCAAACTCTTGAGCCACTGCTAGAGCAGCCTCTCTCTCATTGCTGGTTAGGGTCTGACTAGGCAATAACATGATATCTTTCCAATCTGATTCAAAGGACTGACTCAGGCCCTGCAGGACATGTATGCACTTGTCCAGCTCGTCTGAAAATTTTCCTAATTCTGCCTTGATTTGCTTTAAGTTAGAAAGTGAAAAGGGGGTATATACCTTGGTTGGGCCAAATTTTCCTCCAACTGCCTGTAGGGGGCAGATTTGTGACATCCTATTAGCTTGAGGTTCCTGGGCCGCTTTGACCTTCCCTGAATCCTCTTGGGTTATAGGAGTTGAGGAGACTTGGTCAGCATTGGTGGAGGGAGGAGCCCACAGGGAGTCCCAAATGTGGGGGTAGTCCTGAGGTGGGGCCAGTAGGGCATAGGGTACAGGCTTTACATAGCTGAGGATTATCCCTTAGAGAAAAGAAAATTTGCACGTAGGGGACCCCAATCCATTTGCCTTTGCTTTTTACAGAACAGTTCTATTTGTAGAATGGTGTTATAATTTTTACTTCCCTTAGGAGGCCAGGTTTCTGCACTCATCAGAGGGTATCATGGCCACGTGGTTTATCAGAAAAAAATAAGCCACTTCTTCAAAGATCATGTGTCAAATTGGTGCCAGCTCTCCAGGATACACTTTAAGGGTGATTATGCTTTGGGAAGAGTAGCATCCATCTGAAATCAAACACAGGAATTCCTGCATCCCTGATTATTTTTTGCAACTGCAAGCCCTGGGTAGTCCCCCAGTTATAGTGATAGCACTGGCATGTTCCCCAGTTATAGCACCTTGTAATTTCCTTATGCCCTAGATGCGTGCTCATTTTCTGGGCCCCACATTTGCCAGGTTTAATCACACTTACCGGCGTTATGGGCATATCCTCACTGTCTAAATGCCCTTACTGACCACCATAAGGACATAGGGACTGCTGGGATTAGTGGTTCTACACTGGCGTGTCCTTGAAGAACTAGGACAGTGATGCTTGGTTGATGGGTACCAGTATTCCCTAGCAAGGGTTTAATTTACATACATCTGATCCTAAAACTGCCCTAGGAGGATAAACTTGAAAGGGATCTCTAAGCACAACAATTTTAAAGAGGATTAGCTGAATGGCTGGAACTATGCCCTCAGGACCTGGGCCTCCTCCCCCACCCCACTTTCCATTATAGGAATATGCCTTATGGTTGTGGGGCCTGTAATTAACTATTTGAGCCTTGGACCAGGTTTGACTGTGGTATTCTAGATGGAGAAGTTCCACCGTACGGAGAGCCGATCCTGGCAAGAGAAATCTAATCTAATGATGATGAGATTCTTGCACCATTCAGTTGGATTGAGAAATTTGTGGGTAACAAAAACACAATGTCCTGTAGCCTCCAGTACCAACTGATAGACTCTGGCTTCATTAGGACTTAATCTAGCACTGAAGACTAAGGGAAATGACCCTGTGCACTTATACTGCAGGAGGTCCTCATAGTCATAAGCCTGAGGGCACCATGGGCATGGGTTCCTGGGCTACCACTCCCTGGCTGAGAGTCCAGGGCCGCCATGCCCCCTGCGGTGCCACTGTCCACCATGACAGCTACCGGGGCCACATGCATGTGTCAGGGCCCTCCCTATGCTGCCGCCTCCAGGACACTCGCCAGCTGGCTTGGATTAGCTCGCCCCCACGGCCCTGGGATAGCTGCAGCCTGCAGGGCCCCCAGGACTGGCCGGGCCACACCCACCCCCTCCCTGCCAATCTGCACCCACCACAAGGCTCTGGACTTGGCTCCGAGAAAGAACAGCCAGAAAAGGAAACTGGTTCGGAACAAGCCTGGCGCTGTGTGTCTTTAAGTCTGACTGCCACGCTATTGAAAGGCTGGGAAGGGCCTGCATCAGTGACTGCAGCTTTATAACCTGGGTCCAGCTGCCAGCAGGCCTGGCAACCTGGTTTTTGCTGGTGGCATCTTCCTGGCCTTTCCTCTGCCACTGCAGCTGATCTCTGCTTAGCAGACTTAAAGAAGCAAATAGGACAGATTTTAGCAAGTGAAATGGGTCCAATACACTCACCACTCCAACGTTTACTCCTGGCTGGCTTGCCAAAGATGTAACAGGGCAGGGAGGGAGCAGAGGTGTCCCAAAGACACTTTCAGTTTCCCCGATGTGCCCAGGTCCGTGACCTCTATTACCCCAGGAATGGGGAAGGGGGCGAGATGCAGTGAGCTTACTGTTTGAATAAATATCACAGACCCAGAGAGTTTAGCAGAGAGTGATTTATTAGGCAGAGAGAGAGAGAAAGAGAGAAGGAGAGAGACATTTCCCACACTGCCATGGGAGGGGATCCAAGGGAGGAATCTGCACAGGTAAGGGGCAGGTGGATTGTAACCCTAGAGTTATTCCCACCCCATTCATGATCTTGTCCAATGAGAGGACTTCTTTTAAACTTCCTCTGGAGTGATTGATCTTTGACTCTGAAACTGAATTGGCTGCTAGGTCTGAATTGGCTGCCCTTCCTCCCAGAGCTTTTTGCAGGCTTTTTGAACAAAGAAGCACACCTGGAATTTCTACCTATCCTGGGTGCGGGAAAGTTAGACAAAGAACTTTACATTCCTGGATGGAGATATGGATGGAGGCATGGTGCTAGAAAATTCCCCCTTTGAAACCACGCCCCTTGTGGACTCGATTTTCCTTAACACAGTCCCTCAATTTCAGCTATTTCAGCCTTATTAAGGACCATTCCTTGGGAATTAGTACAGTGATTTGGAAGTAAAAAGACACTCTGGCTTTTTGAGTTGCCAGAGTTGTTGTGCTTGTTCCTTCTCATCTGTGTGCCTGATGTTCTTTCAGTCTTTGAAGTTGCTGTCTTTTGATGTTTGTTGTTGTTTTGCTTTTATGCTGTTTGATGCTCTTGGGGGTTTGATTGTTGTACAAGGTAGGATCAGTCAACTTATTTTATTTCTGGAAGATTTTAAGTGGCCAAGCCTCAGTTCAGCACTCCTGGGCCGCATCCTCTGACTCTAGGGGGTTGTTATCAGGCTTCCAACTTTGTTCTCTGGACCCTTAAGGTTAGGAACCTGCTGCACTGGACTGCTGGTCCAGTACTCCAATGGGTGGAGCCAACCAAAGTGCTTTGTTAGGACAGTGGTAGTGGAATATGTACTCATTAGCTCAGTAGGGTGCATGCATATTAGGTGAGGCAGGGTGTTGATGGGAGCCAGACTGCAGCCTTACTACCATGCTGTCATGCTGGCAGCAATGGTGGGGGTGTAGCCCTGATGGGAGTGGAGCTGCTGGACCTCATGTGTGCATTTGTGCTGGCGGTGGTGTTGGCATTGGGTGCAGAACTATTGGCATTTGTGTTAGCGTTCAGAGTGGTAGCGATATCAGCACAGATTGGGGACGGTATTCCGTATCCTTGACAAAAGAAATTGTGTCAACAGTTCACCATCAATATTATACCTGCTGTGGTCTTTATTTTGCTGTTGTTCCTATTGCCGTGGATCTTAAATTATTTTCTACAGGTATTTTTTAATGTGAACAAGATTTGCATCTTAACACATGCTCTTACTGTATTTGTAGAATAATCAAATGATTTTCCCTTTAATTGATTATTTTAGTCAATAACATTAATCCATTTTTAATAATAAACCAATCATCAATTCCTCAAATAAATCACAGAAAATCATATATGTTGCTGTATTTGGTTCGTTAATATTTCATGGTTGAGTGTCGTATCTGTGTTTGTGAATAAAATTGACCTATATCTGCCCTCTCTACTGTAACTGTGCTTGGTTTGTCAATCAATATGTTCCATTGTCATAAAATGAAAGATGAAAGTCTCTTTATTTTATGATTCTGAGATTATTTGTGAAGAACTGGAAGCATCATATTCTGGAATGTCTTGCAGAAATTGACTTCATACTCACTGGACATACTGTGTTCTTTGTGGAGAGTTTAATTATTGATATACATTCTAATAGGACCATGTGAATTATATTATTTTGTGGCTAGTTTAATAAACTATAATTTGTTAGAAATATGTTAATTTTTCTAAATTTTCAAATGTATTGGCATTATATTTTAAAAATATTTTCTTATTTTCTGTTTAATCCCTAAAATATATCTAGTTCTATCTCCTATTTAATTCCTAAAATTATTAATGTCTTTTAATTATAAATATATTTGTCATTTCCCCCTATTTTGTAAACCCTTAGAAGTGCTAATATTTGGCTTTTCTGGCCCTCATTATTTTGAATATTTTCTATTTTATTAATTTCTAACTCTGTTATTCTCTTACATTTATATTTTTAGGTTTATTATATATTTATTTCCAGTATTTGCAGTGGTGGTTTAGTTTATTAATCTACATCTTTTATTATTTTTGAATCTCAGCTTGTATATTATTAAATATTTCTCTATATACTGATTTCTCTATATACTGATTGCAGCCCACAAATTTGATTTGTTATTTTTTTCATTGTGACACAATAATAAATATATATTAGGTCTTTGTCTCCAGCTCACAGCACACAGCTTCTAAAATCTTTCTAATATCCTGAGTGATAATCATGCTAGGAGCATCTTTTGTCCTAATATTTGGTTTTGACCTCGGTTGCTGACACAAGAGCTCCTAAATCCCTTGGAATTTCTTGAGTGATCAAAGTAGGTTTTGTTCTAATGAGGTTACCCTTGGTGGACTTCTGAATAAATTCAGGATGTATTTCAAGTAGATAAAGTATTCCTATGTCTATTTCTCTGTTGTTTCCTTTGGGTCTCACTTGTGTCTTTTTTATGTATGTTTTGTGATATAGAAAGACCGAGCCAAAATTAGAAGCCTCGAATTTTCAGCCCCACTTCCCAACTCCAGAGAGGGGAGAGGGCTGGAGAAAAAAATTAATAAATGATCTGTTGATACTGCCTATGTGATGAAGCCACCATAAATATCCAAAACTGACCAGGTACAGTGACTCACACCTGTAATTCCTGCACTTTGGGAGGCCGTGGTAGGCAGATCACGAGGTCAGGAGTTCAAGACCAGCCTGACCAACATGGTGAAACCCAGTCTCTACTAAAAATACAAAAAAAAAAAAAAAAAAAAAAAAAAAAAATTGCTGCGTATAGTGGCACGTGTCTGTAATCCCAGCTACTCAGGAGGCTGAAGCAGGAGAATCGCTTGAACCCGGGAGGCAGAGGTTGCAGTGAGCTGAGATCCCACCACTGCATTCCAGCCTAGGTGGCAGAGCAAGACTCTATCTCAAAAAAAAAAAAAAAAAAAAAAAAAAAATTCAAAACTACAGGATTCTGAGTCCTTCCTGGCTGCTGAACACAGCCATGTTCTGGAAGGTTGGTGCACCCCAACTGCAGAAGGACAAAAACTCTTACGCTCAGGACCTTATCATATCTATTTCTTCATCTGACTGTTCATCTATATCCTTTTAGTATTCTTTTCAATAAACTGGCAAATGTAAGCAAATCTTTCTCTGAGTTTTGTGAACCATTATAGTAAATTATCAAACCTGAGGTTACACAGATAGCTGCTCAGGAGTGTACAAGATAACCAGGGGTTTGTCATTGGTGTCTGAAATAAAGGCAGTCTTAGACATATGTGTTAACTCTAGGTAATGAAAGTCAGAATTAAGTTGGAGGACACCCAGCTGGTGTCTACAATGAATCAGAGAATTGTCTGATGTGGAAAACCCACACATTTGTTGTCAGATGTGCTATTTGACAGAAAAAACAAGATTTTTCTTCCGTTCATATTTTTCAAAGCTTAATTTTTCTAATTTTTATTATGTTGTGTTCATTGTCCCATGATTTGTTTAAATTTTTAAAATCTAAACACATAGAGTTTAGAGTGTGAACCATGGCTCAGCCTGCAATCCCAATACTTTGGTAGGCTGAGGCAGGCAGATAACGAGGCAAGGAGTTCGAGACCAGCCTGACCAACATGGCAAAACCCTGTCTCTACTAAAAATTATTAGCCAGGCGTGGTGGTATGCACCTGAAATCCCAGCTACTTGGGAGGCTGAGGGACAATTGTCACTTGAACCTGGGAGGCAGAGGTTGCAGTGAGCTGAGATCCTGCCACTGCAGTTCAGCCAGGTTGACAGAGCAAGATTCTGTCAAATAAATAAACAAACAGACACATAGGATTTGTTCTAATTACTTTTGTTATTTCTGACTTAACTGTGCTAAAATACAAAGTAATCTGTTCCGTATGAAATAACATTTTAGAGATAGCTTTATAGTTTAGTGTATACTTTACTTTGATAAATGTTTTTTATATATTCGAAAAGAAGATTCTCTAATTGTTAAATGCAATTTTAGATACATTTGTAAAATTGTACATCAAACAATTTGTATTATTTCTGCAAGTGAAAATTTCCATGTCTTCATTGCTTTTTAAAAATCAGCCTGCTTTTTATATTTATTAAGTTACATGTGATTTTAAAATGATGAATTTGCTAATTTTTCTTTATATAACTCTCAAATATTTGCTTTCTGTATTTTTGTTTTCTGTCTGATGTCTACTTTTCTCATTTTCCTTAGTGAGAAAAATGTCTGTATTTTTTAACATCTGAAAATACTTTTCTTTCATTCTTGAAAGGTGAGTTAGGTAGATGTATAATTCTAGTTTGATGGGTTTTATTTCCCCCTAAGTATTCTATTCTATTATTTAAATATGTCTCTGGTTGTCCTTATTTTGCTTGATAATTTGGCTTTCAAACAAGTTGCTGTTCCTTTGAAATGTAGTTTGTCTTTTTTTTTTTTAAGCTATTTTAAAAATATATTTATCCTTGCTATCCCACACTATCAGTACAAGGTGTCCATACATGTATTTCAAGTAGGTAAAGTATGCCTATGTCTATTTCTCTGTTGTTTCCATTGTGTCTCCCTTGTGTCTTATTTTTTAATGTGTTTTGTGATATATTAATTGAGAACAACTAATTTTTCTCAAACGATATTATTATGTTTCACATCTAGGTTGAATCTGAATTACTCAAGAAAGGATCTGTGAAATTTGGGAGGGCTACTTTTCTGAGAAGCAAGCAAGGTAAGTTGAGAAATTTTCTGATCAATTCCCCCACTTGATCTTTCTTTGTTTTTTATTTTTGTTTTTCTCTTCATTTTTCAAAGTTAAAGCAAACAAGTTTCCTGTCATATTCAAAATGGTGGAGCTCATTTGTCGCTTTATTTTGTAATATATGTGTACCACTTTTAGTTTATAACTTTATGTGGGGATGCAGCTTTTGGGTTCTCCACCTTAGGCTTTACCTTCTGCCTTGGGCTATTTCATCAATTCTTCACATACTGGTTGGTTTTCAGTGTGCCTTTTGGTAATCTGGGTTCATCACAAAATTTTAAGTTAAATACAAGTTTTCAAACCCACTTACTTCCCAGAATCATTGTTTTCAGATGATTTCAGGGGCTTAAATATTATTTTATCTTTTGCTAGGTCAATGATTATTTTCCAGAGATGATTTTAATATTTTCCCCTCTTCCCACAGTGACATCCCATCCAGGTCTAAGTCCTATCCTATCAGAAAATCATATGTTCAGTTTTAACACACTTGTGTTGCTGACATTTTTTTCCAGGTGTTTTTCTTAATCTAGTAAAAGGAAACAAATGAACATAAGTTTTAACTAAATTTACTTTTTAGTAAAGTTTTTAAGTTTAGTTAAGTTACAGAATATGCATGGAAATTTGTCACACTTTCCAATAAGAAACAGAACAAAACTGGCAATGGCATGGATTCCAGCTTTAGTTACTAAGTGGCACATAGAGCTTTTAAAAACACCATTTTTCCTTTTCTCTTCTCTCTACATAAAGCAATGTTATTGCATCTGATAATCCTAGAAAATGACCTTCATAAGCTAAGAACATTATAGAATCCTAAAGCTTTGCTGATTCATATAAGATGAAAAGGTTGAAGAAATAGCATTCTATGTTTCCACATCTCCCCACATCTACATGATCATGTCTTCTGAATGAAGTAGACTCTTTTCTCCCAGATATATCCAGAGAACACGTATCTAGGCATTTAAACATATTCGTAGTACACACATTGCAGTCGATACTGCCATTCTAAACGGGAAATGTTCAAAACATGTCCCTAAAAATTTCTCATTAAAAGGTGATTAATTTTAATCATTTTGATAAATAAATCAATTTATTGATAAATGTTCTGTTAATCAGCAATATTTCTGAAGGAACATGATCTACAAATAATAATATACAATTATTAAAATAACAGTGAACTCTTCTAATCAGTTTGATATTTACCTAGTTAATTATATTTGTGAAAAAGTCTGTATTTCCAAGTTCATTAGGATAGAAATAAAACCTTAACAAATATTTCTCTGTCATTCTTATTCATTTTTCAACAATATTCTCAAAAGATTCTTTAAACTATTTCAGAAACATTGCACATCTATGTCGAGTTCTCTGGCTTTAACTTTCTCTCTGTACATGTACACGCTTAAATCAAGGCTCAGTGACTGTCAAACCAGCACTCACCTCTCAACAGGAGTGACATTTGTGTGCGTGTGTGCGTGTGATTTTAGCGAAGTAACACATAACTTCAGGAAGCTCCCATCCAATGCATACCTTCATAGTTCTTTTGTGTCAGTGACTTTTAAATGGGAAAAGGGTACCTCTAACTTTAAGCTTCGCTCTTTTAGCGCTTGCAGATTGTAATTTTTCTTTTCATGGCACCCACTAACACATAAAGATAATGTTACTGTGACACTTAAGAGAAAGAGAATAAGTGTGAGAGATAAGACACCGGGTAATTTGTAGGTAAAATACTCATATTGTTGAATTTGTACATTAAAAACATTCTCTTGAGAGAAGTGAACATTAGTATTAAATAGGCATGGAGTCCTATTTTATTTGTTTTTAAGATTTGATGATTTTCTTTTCTTTTTTTTTTTTTTTTTTTTTTTTTTGAGACGGAGTTTTAGCTCTTGTTACCCAGGCTGGAGTGCAGTGGCGCGACCTCGGCTCACCGCAACCTCCGCCTCCTGGGTTCAAGCAATTCTCCTGCCTCAGCCTCCCGAGCAGCTGGGACTACAGGCACGTGCCACCACGCCCAGCTAATTTTTGTATTTTTAGTAGAGACGGGGTTTCACCATGTTGACCAGGATGGTCTCGATCTCTTGACCTCGTGATCCACCCGCCTCGGCCTCCCAAA